>SNQJ01S0079643.1:0-35319 GCA_010110895.2 Picea sitchensis | reverse complement strand
GTATTTTATTTCTTCTATTGTTCATTTTTTTAGTTATTATATGATTGATGCAATGTTCATAAATTAAATTTTCTTATGCTAAATATATTTTATCTTAAACTAATATGAACATTTATTAAAAACAAAGGTTTTGTTCTGAACTAATTTTTTTCACTCAATACTATTTAATTGTTATGACTTTATTATTTACAATAATAATTTATAATTGTAGGAATGGGCACACTTAATCATTTTTAATGACCATTGAAATTTAAGCAAAAATGAATGGATTATTGAATGGATCATTCTTATGTTTTCTTTTTTCATTAGCTATTATCACCTTTCTCTGCTTGTAGATTAATATGTATAACGAATACAAAGTAAAATCTTATTAAACAACTTTGCTGTAATAATTTTCATTTTTGTTTTCACCATAGATAATGCCATTATTTATGAGACCAATAGTTTTAAATGGAGATTACCTAAAATCCCTACTAAATGTGTTATAAATCTCTCAATGCTTTGGTTTCATGCTTTTATAATACATATAGCTATAATGATAAACCGTATAAATGATTTACCGATAATTCTATATTTCTTTTTTTTTTGCAGAACGGGTAAAATCCCTACTAAATTTGTTATAAATATCTTAATGCTTTGGTTTAATGCTTTCATAATGCATAAGGCTATAATGATAGACTGTATAAATCATTTAGGAAGAATTCTGTAATTCTTTTTGTTTTGCACAATGGAAAAGTTAACCTTTGAGACATAGTTTCCCACCATGTAACATCATCGAACAATTCTATGTAGAAGTTGTCTGGTCTTTATTGGATTTATCATTAAAGCAGAAAAATCCGTGTTTAAAGAATTGAGCAAAGGCCTCCATAGTTATATAAAAATGAAATATCCACAGTAACAATAAACCATCCTTATATTCTTGACAATCCACAATCTATATTTAAAGATAAGAGATCCTTGGAGAAATCATTCATACTCTTCCTCTTCTTTTTATTTTACTCATGTAAAGACATCTTAGTCTTCCATGGAAAATACTTGATATACACAAAATTAAATGTACCAAGGTGACCAAACCACCAACTTTTTATTTGTAATATATTACTTTGCATTGGTGATAATCTCTAATATTCATGTATTCTTATTTTCTATTCATGTTGCACATTGTTCATTTTGGTAGTTACTTATMAAAAAACATGCACTTTTGTCATAAGATGTTCACCYAAGCAATGAAATCATCTACCTTTCCAAGAATGTTATCTAAAAAATCAAATGTGTTCAACAACATGTTGTTGGTTCCCAAGTGACTAATACCTATATCTATCTAATTATACTTCAACTTTCAAAACCATGGAGTAGCCACTATCACTATTTTAGGTTTAGGCTATGTATAAAATTACACTAAGTGTAGCATCAGAGTGGTACAGTAAAAGCGTGGTGGACCTATAACCCACATATCTGAAGATCCTTGCTCTGAGACTAATGAGTGGTGTGAGATTAAAATTTCGATTACATGTATAGTTTTATCATTAAATAAATAATAACATAAATATATGATTTAACTGAAACATCGGAAAGTAATTTTTTATGTGAGATTAAAATATAGTTTTTGTTTGTGTAGTTTAAATGTTTAATTTTTTGGAGTTTTTAAGGATATATATTTTTAATCAATTTTTATTGAAAATAGGTTAAAAATGGTTGGAACTCCAGATTTGAGTGATTGAAATTGTATAATTTCAGTTCTCCAAGAATTTTTCAAGATGTTGAATTCATTTATACACTCAAAAATGCAATTTAAATAATAAAAAATAGTGATTTCACCAAAATATGTTTTATCGGATTTCACCAAGATATAATTTTTTTTTAAGAAAGAAGGACGACTAATATAATTGATGATTGATGCCTTGCGTTTCCACTAACGTTTTTTCACTTTTGCCCCCTCTTCATGTCCACCGCATGTTGAGTCGCTCCACTATGTCTTCTTCACGACATTGTTTCTCTTTTTCCATTTATAAATACTTACTACTCCACCCATTCCCATACCCACTATAATTTTTCCCTGCTCTTCTCTGCGTCTCTTTCCGTTTTAAAGGTTTTGAGTTCCATTTCAACCACCATGTAGTCTCTTTGTTTTTTCTTTCCTATGCTATTTCTCCTCCTCATTTTTTCCTTCACCCTAACCCACTTATTTCACGATGATCGGCTATCCATGGTAGTATTCAAGAAGCTCATTACAAGCGATCCACGACATTCCATGGAAAATTGGAATCCTGCCAACCCCTTCTGCAACTAGACTAGCGTTACTTGCGACTGCCATCATCCAAACATAGTGGCATCCCTTGACCTCATTCAGATGGATTTGCGCGGTTCCATTTCTCCTTCGCTCGACAATTTTTCCTTTATTCGCTCACTCCTCCTGCCACACATTGCACTCCATGGTCATATCCCGTCTCAATGGGAACATCTATTTCATTTGAGGGAGCTCCAGTTTTCAAATAATGAATTGGAAGGAAATATCCCAAATCAACTCGGCAGTTGTAGAGATTTGACTTACGTGGCACTCTCCTTCAACAATCTGACCGGAAATATCCCGACGAAGTTTTGTTCCCTCCTAGATTTGTAAAAGATTTACTTGGTGTTAGCATCAAAATTTTCAAGGTAGAGTTATAGGGTTGTCAACAGTTTACAAGGTCATTCCTTGGTCTTGAGAAAACCAATGCATTACAACTTGAGTCACTTGAGTGTGGGTGTTTCTTTAAAAAGAGTTACGTCTCATAAATCTTGTCATGGTCATTGACTCATTTTCAAGTAAGATCTAAAATCATTATTTACCCAACTTATGCATGTTTTTCATCACCTTTTGTTCATTTGCATGTTCTTTTGGCTTTCGATCAGTCCCCTCTTTTCAAGCAAACTTCAAATACTCACCTACTACGCAAACCTGTCTAGTGCGCTATGCAAACTCTGTGCGGAAGACACCCACTATGCAAACTTTGTGCAGAAAAAACCCGCTACACAAACTTTGTTCCTCTAAATTCTCGATGTGTAAAGACCAGAGGGATAAATTTGATGCTTAATATCTACATGCATGCAATGTTAAACCTGCCTTTTGTGTAATTGAGTCCCTTGTGAAAAATTTGAGTAAACCCTAACCATGTTTTTCTATTGTGTAAAGTTCCTTGTCAGAGTTTCATCCCTTGGACCCCTCTTCCCTTATTAGTCTCAGGTTTTATCTTGCATCCACAACATGGCTACTCAAGGAAGGAAGAAATATCACAAAGGAGGTAGTGTGCTGAGGTGTGAGACATCGACTTTAGATATGGTGAATTTTGATCCAGTGTTTAGGGTTTCATTTGAGTAGGCTAGCTGCATAAGGTTTTGTGAAAAGATCCAAGGTTACAATGCACAGGTGATAAAGGAATTCACCCTCAACTTCAATGGAGTCAAGTCAAGGATTTTTTATTTCAATTTCCAAGCGTCAGAAGAGACAATGGTTGCTGCAAATGAGATTCCATTTCAAGGAGAAAAGTGGTTTAAAGGTATTCCCCTTGATCCAATTTTCTACAATGATTTTCTCAAACCCAAGTAAAAGAAACAAAAATTCGGTGCCACCATCCCTAGAGAATGCATGCTTGATCATTATGAGAAGTTGTTTAGGGTGGTTTAAAGATATTTTACTTGTGAGGGAAGATTTGACAGGGTATATCAATATCACATAAGGATTCTGATGCATTTTACTAGAAATAACCCTTTAAACCTACCTTTTTACCTTTACAGAAGCCTAGGAAAAATGGCAAACAAAGTACAATCTAGGGTTGATCATTCGAAGAGTAGTTTGTTTCATTTCTCCTTGGTAAAATTGTTAGTGGTCGAAGAAATTAAGAAGGTGAATAGAGAATGGGACCCCTTCTTAGCCTCAACAAACATCCTTCTATATCCCAAAGGAGATATCCCCTTACCTGCAGAAAAAATGGTTTTTAAACAGTCAAGTGGAAAAGAGATAAGATCTGTAGAACATGACAAAAGGAAGGGAAAGGAGATTGATGACTCACCATCGGGCCAACCAACCAAGAAAAAGGGTAGAAGATTAAATTTTGCTGACAAAGTGGAGGAAATACCCAGAGTAGGCAGCCCAACCACAAGATCAACTGCCAGAAGACCACCTATACATGCTTTTCCTACATAACATGTTGAACATTCAACTTAGGAAATACATGAAGATCAGGTACAAATAGAGGACAAAGACCAAGTTATCAAAGAATTGCAAGAGCAACTTAAATAAGCCAAGCATGTCATAACACAGTATTTTCATTACAACAGGGAGTTGAAGAGGAAATTGGATGAAAAGACACCTGGCATGCAAACGTCAGAAGATGCATTGGGTCCAAGGAGGCAATGAGTTCCAAAGGTTCCAGAAGTTTTAAAGGGAAAAGAGGTCAAACAGAGTCCTAAAGTGGTAGATATAATTAAACCTACATCTTCAATGACAAAATCCTCATCTAAAAGGATGAGTCTAGACCTTAAACTTGCAAAGATGATACCTGAAAAGGGCCAATCTATTGAAAAGACTCACACTTCACCTAGAGAAGGTGATAAAACTGTAAAATGGCTTAACAAGCAGTTGAGAGAGGCCCAAGACTTGATCATTTGGCTAATAGAGAGTAAAAGGGTATCAGATATTAGGTTTCAGAGACACTCTAAGGAGTGTGGGCCAACCATTAGAAATTCTTTTCAAGCACTCGCAAATGCTCAGTCAAAACTGAGAAGGAATGTATTGTTGTTTAGACAAGTGGACAATTTGAAAAGGCAAAATCTGTCATTAAGAAAGGAGATCAGGTCCCTTAAGCTGAGAATGAAAGTTAGGAATTCAGAGAAAGGGAAGTTAGATTTACTTGCAAAGGTGGCCCAGATCTAGGTTCATGACTGTACCATTTTTGTTTTTTGAAGAACCCTTGAAAATACACCAATTTTGAGTTTTGCAGAAACTGCATTGTACAGAGTTTGCATAGTGATCTGGCGCTACGCAAATTTTGCAAGCATATTGAAAGATGATAAATATTGGGAAATGATTGGTGTTTGGCCCAGAAGTCATGACCAGCCTCCAAAGATGTTGCAGCCACCATTTGGATGAGTCTTGAAGCGAAAACTAGATGTGTTGTGCAAAGCAAACTACGTAAATGTTGAAGGTCACATTTACATAACACATCACACCAGTTCGCTACGCAAAGATAGATTGGAGCCTTGTCAGTGCTCAGATCCCTCCAAGATCCTTCTCTAGTTGTCCAAGATGAATCATATTAATCTTAAAGGCAAAAATGTCCAGGAGATCTCTTTTTTCAAAAAAAATTGTTATGCATAAATATGGTCAAAACGAATTTGCTATTTTTAGCAAGTGGTATAGAAATTGTCTTCTTTTTTATGTAATCAGATCCAAAATCGTAGGATAGCGGGGGAATTCAACCTCTTTATATTAGTAAGGTAGTTTATCTATATAATATAGCATTTTGAAGGTGTTCAGGGTTGGCAGAAGAACAAAGGACAAATTTTACTTGAATATTGTACAAATTTCTGAATTTCAAATACTATTGCAGATGTCCAGAGCTTTTTCATACCACAGATTCTTGTGGTGATGACTTGAAGTATGTCATTCCTTTTATGTATGTTCTTCTAGTTTACTTTACCTTTCATCTGCAACATTTCATATATTTAAATTGGATATCAAAGGCTCTGAAATTCATCTAAATGGTGCTTTAGATTCAAGCAATTTAAACTTTGTTTTTCTTTCTTAACTTATCAAAATTCATCTTTTATGGTGCTCTGATTTTTGTTATATGTTTCGTATTTCTTCCATCCTACAAAAAAAAAAAAAAAAAGGAAAATTCATCACCTACCTAGCCTTTGTTTCCTTGAGAGCTCTACCTACCCATCACTATGTTCATTTTTTTTCAAAGATTGACTCCATTTCCCAAATAGATCCCTTTCTTCTTGCCAGCAAACACCATAAATATTTTCACCTAATAAAAAACTATTCACTGATCCTCAAAGAAAATTCATCTTTAGAGACAAAGTGATAAGAGAGATCCCTCTTAGAACTGAAAGGCTAGTTTCAGTTCTAAAGTGATTATGTGGTTACCTTTGTGATTTTCCTCCTCAACCTAGGAAATTTACTTAGCGTTAACACTTGGGAGAGAACTCTCACAGGTACCATTCCCTCTTCCTTAGGAAACCTTTCATGGTTGATTCTTTTGTCTTTGGAACACAACAGTCTCACCTGTCCCATTCCAAGTCAACTCAGCAGTTGCAAAAATTTGATTTTCCTAATACCCGCCCCGAATGAGCCCACAACCTACATGTACCATTCCTTCTTCCTTAGGAAACCTTTCATCATTAGTTATTTTGACTTTTGCATGAAACAATATCATCGGTCCTATTCCACAAGAATTGGGTCGGCTCACCCGTCTGCAACATCTTTTTCTTTTCGAAAACGATTTTTCGTGTACCATTCTTTCTTCCTTAGAAAAACTTTCATGATTCATCATTGGTTATTTTGATTTTTGTACGAAACAATATTACCGGTCTTGTTCCACGAGAATTGTGTAATGTCCTCAAGGCCGAGCCCTATTGTAAATCATGTCTATGAAGTATAAATCTTGCATTATGAATTGTAATTATGATTTATAGGCTGGTGAGCCAAGTCATATAAGCTAGTGGCCTTATGTGTTATTAGGCCAAGGAGCCTAAGTGTTGAAGGCTAGGAACCTGATTTTTTTGTACATGTAATTATGCACAGTATTAATACAAAACATCTCTGCATGCAGACCGACCACGATGAATGAGTGATGGGGGACTAAGCATCTACAAAGCCTAGGTAAGGGAGAGGGGGCTGAGAGGTTGGAAGAGGGGCTAAGCTGAGGGGGCTTAAATCCTTGAGAATAATATTAAATTATTACTATTCCAAAGCTGTGTAAATGTGATGTTTTATCCTAAGTTCTTTGGAAGGACAAGTGACTTCCAAATGGGAAGGAACGAGCTTCATGGGTGACAAGTGTCAATCCAAGCGCATGCAGTTAAAACTGTTGAGTTGAGCCATGATGGGGGTTCCTCCTCCATTCTACCGTCGACTGTCTGAACTGGGAATCCGATATGACCTCTGTAAGAATACCCTCATGCAACTCTGAAACCAAAAAGGCCTATGTTGATTTCTGGAGGAGCCAGTACACCCTCTGTCAAAACCGTCGAGTCTGTGTTCGACCTTCGCATGGATTTCTTATCATGCATCCCTAAAACCCAGAACTGTGAGTCTATTCTATATGGATGGTTGGGAAAACTGAATGTCCCATCATTTTTTAGCCTAGTTGGGTTGAAGCGTCTGTCTGTCATCTGTTTGGGAAACCCATGTTGTTGTCCTAGTTGACTGTGGTAGCCATGCAGTTCTTGGCTGGGTGTGGTTTGTTGTAGTTGTGAGGGAGGTGATTGTTGTTGAAGAGGCAGGTTTTACCAAGCCTGTGAGCGACTCTCTCCAAGTGAGAGAGTGCACGGAGGAAGGAGAGAGAGCTCTTGGAAGGAACCCTGTAGCTGCCACAGAGCTCAGAGATTTTCAGTCTGGTCTGTTGCTGAAGCCCAAGGCAATGGAGGTTAGCAGCTGAAGGACTTTCTAGGTGAAAAAGAAGGTGTATACTCATGGGGTGGGATAGGCATGTGGGGAAGGAGAGTCTGTGGGCAGTGGGCATAAGTGGCTCCTAGGAGAGAATCCTCCTTTTATGTGTATTCTTCTTATAAACCTTACCTAGCCTAGGATTCCTTATCCAGTGGAGCTTAGACCCAGCTCAAGGGTGACCTACTACTAAGAGTGATGAGCAGCATAGTCTAAGGCTGGGAGGTTCGTGGAAGGTCTACACGTAGTTGGTGGTGCGTGACAGTTTCAAAGGTAAGTGTCACTATGTCTTGTAATTCTGTAATTAATTAAATTGCATACCTGTGATTCTTACAATGTTATCACGTATTTTGTTGTGCATATGAATTATTGTTATTTCCATTAACTCTGAAATGTTAGCAGTGATTCTGTGTTTAACTGTAATTAAGCGTTTTAAGTTCATTAGAATGCATAATGTGTTCCTGAAGTGTTTTTCCGCGTAGTAGTGTTGGCCCGACCGTGGGGTTGATGGTCGGGGGCGTTATAGTATGGTATCAGAGCCTGGTTTAAACGTTGAGCCTAGATGGGTCGGATAAGTGGTCTTTGGACCGAGGGTTTGAGAAGAAATTGTGTCTGGAGGACTAATTTCAGACCTCAGAATGTTTTTGAGTGTCAATGAACTACTTGACCATGTTACAAGCTCAGGAGGTGTAGTGGTATTATAAAACTACAACCGGTGTGGTATATGGCCACAGGGAGAGAGAGAACTCCACACCAGAAGTGTTGGATCAAGTAGATGAAAGTTCAGAAGGAGGGTACCAAGTCATTGGCCAGAAGTCCTTAAGAAGCAGAGTTGGACGATCAGAATTCTCTGTGGAGAACTCACGAAATCACGAGGACCGTAAGATAGCCAGAAGTTGCAAGGTGGTTAGTGGATGGAGAAACTCGCCACCCTAGGATCCAGAATAAACTTGGGTCTTTGATCGTGGTTGGTTTGAAATGTTGGATCATTTCATGAATTCAGGGATCGTGAACTTGGAGCGCAGGCCAAATTCTTGGTCACTCCAAGTCTTGAATTGCGAAAGAGATTAACAAGGGTAGAATTAGATGGTGGAACACTTCCAGGAAGAAGTGTCTAAATCCTGTGAGTCGTCGGATCCAGCCAACTAGCGAGGAATTTAGGGCTGAAGAGCTTTGATAGGTGTAATCTTAGGAGAGATATGGACCGTCGGATAAGGGGAGGCTCACAACCATTGATCTCATACATGAATTCCCATATCGAAATTCAGAGATTGAAGTGACAAGAGATTTGGAGTTGCTGCATCGTGAACTCCCGGTTCACGAAACTCCGAAAAGATCTGGACCGTTGGATCCAAATCATCGAGGATCGTCAGATCTCGTACAAGAACTCGTGTATCGGAGTTCGAAGAATGGAGTGACCAGTGGTTTGGGTCACTGCATTTCAAACTCCCGGTTACCAAAACCCCGAAACCTGAAGTCCCGAAGTCCCAAAATCTTCGAAGACAGAAGAATCGTAGTGGATTTTCAACTGTTGGATGTTGGGTAAACGTGGACCGTCGATCCACCCGATTTACGTGAATTTGGTAAATCAAAACTCCAGGAGATAGATGTGTGTACCTTAAACTCTTCGAAGGTCGAAAGCCCGAGTAGCACCTAGTAGTCTAGCATTGGTCACGACCTTTGGTTACGAGGGTAGGGAGAAAGAGGGAGCTATCACCTGAAAATTACAGAGCCGAGCAGAACTCGGAAAATTTGTGAAGTTGAAGCGTTTTCTTAAATCAAAATGGTTTTGAATGTGTGGAATTTGCTAAGAATGATGACCTGACAAATCCTTGTTGTTTGTAGAAGCTTAGCAAGTACCAGAACCGAATAGGGTTGTCATTGAGAGCAGAGAATGGAAGAGGTGCGTATTGCCTCCAATTTAGAGAACGAAAGAGAAGGAAGGAATGTCAACTTGGGAGTCGAAGGGTCAAACTCTAATGGGCAAGGAAAAGAGATGGATAAGGAAAGACATATGATGAAAATCATTGAAAAATTGCAAAAGGATGCCTAGGCTCGCCGAGATGATAGTCGAAATCTCATGAAAGTCAGGGATAGGCAGGGTGAATTCAACTTAAGGATGCTGAAGAATCTGGAAAGAATAGAAAAGAAATTGAAAAAGGAGAGTGACTCAAGAAAGAAAGAGAGTCACGGGGACCCTGAGAGGAAAAGAAGATCAAGGAGTGTCAGAAGACATCGTCGTCACTCCCCAAAGCATTCCAGTAGGGAAGCACACAATAGTTCAAGCCCATCTCCTATCAGAAAGCACAGGAGATCTGGGATGGATGAATTGAAAGGGGAAATGAACAAGATCAAGCCTCCAACATTTGATGGAGAATATAAGAAGGAGGAAGATGTTGAAACTTGGTTGTTGGGTATGAGGAAATACTTTCAACTGTAGAATTATTCCTCTCAGGCAGAGGGTAGGATTTCCATGTATCAACTGAAGGGAAAGGCATCCATGTGGTGGGATTAACTTGTGCAGGTGCAACACATCAGGGAAAGGGACATCACATGGAAAGAATTCAAGAGGTACTTCGAGAGGAAATACTTAACTAAAAGATATTATGAAAAAAAGATGAAAGAGTTCTTTGAACTCAAGCTCGAAAACCAGACCATTGATGAGTATGAATGAAAGTTTTTGGAATTAAAGTATGTTCCATTCATCAAAGATGAGTCTATCAAGATTCAGCGGTACCCGAGTGGATTATCGCCTCCTACTGGGGAAACAAGGAGAAGACTAGGCCAAAATCGCGAAAGGAGAATTCGCGAAAGGACCAGGACTGTTCATAAAGGAGGACACGTGGCGAGTGGTCAAGGTTCAGGGAAACCCCAAAAGGTTGTGGAACGTCGATCTAGTTGGATCGTGGTCATCGGTTCAAGCGGAATCTAGACTGTTGATCTCTCAAGGGGGAGATTTCAACATTTCGTCATCGGGGAAAACAGAGGGGAGAGTCAATTGGCACTCATCCCAGAAATCATGAAAGGAGAAATCGCGATTGAACAAGGACCGTCCATTCAGCAACAGATCTAGACCATTGACTGTCCAGGGGAAATTTCGGACTTCGGGGATTGGAAGGAGGAGAGGTTGGAGTTGCATCGCAACTTCACGAACCTCAAAATCGCGATGCACTTGGAGGATTTAGCCCCAGGTCATAGGGCGTGGTCGCATGGATGGAGGCTAAGGGAGGAGCCAAAGCCCGTTAAGCCCTTTTCGGCATTTCGGGATCTGGGAGTTTGAAGGACCTAGAATCGTTTGCAGCCGGAATCACGAAATTGCGAATTACGATATCCTGAAAAGTGGACCGTGGTCACGGGTAGTGGTCGCATGGTCGAGCGTTAAAGGAGGATCCAACTATGGAGTTAGGCCCTATTTCAGGGTTCAGCGATTCCAAGGACAAGGAGCCTGGGAGAGCTCACATGCAGGAGTCCTGAAACCCCAAAATGCAAAAGGTGTGTTTTTTACACCTTAGGTCATAGCCCGAGGTCACCAGATAAGAAGGGGCTAGTTGGAAAGGAATCAACGCCGAGGTGTGTGTTGGTTTAGAACAAAGAAGAGCACCGAAAAGGGGGCGCGCATGCGCAAATTTTCTCAAGACCTGTGCCAGAGGACAAAGGGACCTATGGATTCATTCAAAGGGTTCTAGTAGGAGCCCGAAGATCCATTTTGGCTCAGAAGAATATCGATCTAGAGACTGGGAGGTCACAGAACCCTGTTGAGGTAGGGGGATTGCATCGGGTTCATCGTAGGGTTTTCCAAGATAGCTCACCCTATCACTTCCTTGCAAAGAAAGGGGAAACAGTTTCACTGGACAGAAGGATGTGAGGAAAGTTTCTAGCGATTGAAGCATCTGTTGACCAGTGCTCCAATCCTGAGGATTGCAGATCCAAATGCAGATTTCATAGTATGCACTGATGCATGCAAAGAAGGACTGGGAGGGGTCCTTGGTCAAAAAGGATTTGTAATCTATTATAAGTCCAGAAAATTAAAAGAGCACGAGAAGAACTATGCAACCCATGACTTGGAGTTGGCAGCCATAGTTCATGATCTAAAGAAATAGAGGCATTACCTCATGGGAAGGAGGTTTGAACTCAGAACAGACCATAATGGTCTGAAGTATTTTTTTGATCAGCCAACCTTAAATGCTAGACAAAGTAGGTGGTTTGAATTTCTGTGTGAGTACGACTTTGAGATCAAGCATATCAAAGGAAAGGAGAATAAAGTGGTTGATGCACTTAGCAAGAGGGTGCATGAATTACATGCTACAACCATTAGCATGTATCGGACTGATATTAAAAGAAGAATTCTGGAAGCTACAAATGCAGATATGCAGTACAGAGAATTGGTAGCCAAGATACAACAGGGTAAGATGCCATAGAAGATGGAAATTTATAAATTGGAAACAGATGGAATACTGTTGTACAAGAACAAAATTTTTGTACCCAATGTCCAGTGCTTGAAACAAATGATTTTGTAGGAGATGCATAATGTGCCTTATGTAGGGCACCCTGGATATCAAAAAACAGTAGCAGCGGTCAAGAGCCATTACTTTTGGCCGGGTATGAAGAGAGAGATCGTTGAATACATCGCCAGATGTATGGAGTGCCAGAAAGTTAAAGTCGAGCATAGGCACCTAGCAGGGTTGCTGCAACCTTTACCCATTCTTGAGTGGAAGTGGGAAGTAGTAACGATGGATTTTATTACGGGATTGCCCAGAACAACCAAGCTGCATGATTCGATCATGGTGGTGGTGGACAAGCTTACAAAAGCTGCCCATTTTATTCCACTGAAAACTACTAAGAAGGCAACAAATGTTGCTGATATTTTCATAAAGGAAGTGGCACGATTGCACGGAATTCCTAAAACGATTGTGTTCGATAGAGACCCAAAATTCACCTCAAATTTTTGGAAAGGATTGTTCAAAGGACTCAGAATAAATCTGAACTTTAGTACATCTTATCACCCTGAGTCTTATGGACAGATAGAGAGGGTGAACAGAGTAATAGAAGACATACTGAGAATGTATGTGATGGACAAACCATCAAGATGGGAAGACTACCTACACTTGGTAGAATTCGCTTACAAGAATGGGTATCATGCATCGTTGAAGATGAGCCCATTTGAAGCACTTTATGGAAGAAAGTGCAATACTCTAGTGAGATGGGATAATCCAGCTGATAGAACAGTAGTTGGGCCAGAGTTGCTCAAGGATATGGAGGACCGAATGATAAAAATTAAGCATAATTTGAAAGTTGCCCAGGACATGAAGAAAAGTTATGCTGATAAGAACATAACCCATATAGAGTTCAAAGTGGGTGATCATGTTTTCTTGAAAGTGAAAGCTAATAGGAGTTCACTGAAGCTGGGAAGTTGCGCCAAGTTGGCAGCCAGATTTTGTGGGCCATTTGAAATCCTGGAAAGGATTGGGCCAGTTGCATATATGATTGCATTAATTGCATCCATGACTGTACATAATGTGTTTCATGTTTCATTTCTTAAGAAATATATACCAGATGCTAATAATGTTATCAATTGGAATGTGATTCAGGTGGAACAAGAAGGTGTCCTGCAAGTGCATCCTGTGCACATATTGGATAGGAAAAACAAACAACTCTGGAATTGAGCTATAGGGATTGTAAAGGTCCATTGGACCTGGTATGGTCCTAAGGATGTGACATGGGAGCATAAGGATGTTATGCGGGCATAGTACCCGCATCTTTTTGAAAATTTTGAAAATCTTGCAGATGCAGTGTAAAGATGCACTGAGGACAGTGCAAAAATAAGGGGAGGGGATTGTAATGTTCCAAAGGCCGAGCCCTGTTGTAAATCATGTCTATGAAGTATAAATATTGCATTATGAATTGTAATTATGTTTTATAGGTTGGTGAGCCAAGTCATATAAGCTAGTGGGCTTATGTGTTATTAGGCCAGGGAGCCTAAGTGTTGAAGGCCAGGAGCCTAATTTTTTGTACATGTAATTATGCACAGTATTAATACAAAACATATCTATGTGCGGACCGACCACGATGAATGAGTGATGGGGGACTAAGCATCCACAAAGCCTGGGTAAGGGAGAGGGGGATGAGAGGTTGAAAGAGGGGCTAAGCTGAGGGGGATTAAACCCTTGAGAATAATATTAAATTATTACTATTCCAAAGTTGTGTAAATGTGATGTTTTATCCTAAGTTCTTTGGAAGGATGAGTGACTTCCAAATGGGAAGGAACGAGCTTCATGGGTGAAAACTGTCAACCCAAGCACATGCAGTTAAAACTGTTGATTTGAGCCATGATGGGGGTTCCTCCTCCATTCTACCGTCGACTGTCTAAACCAAGAATCCGATATGACCTCTGCAAGAATACCCTCATGTAACTCTGAAACCAAAAAGGCCTGTGTTGATTTTAGGAGGAGCTGGTACACCCTCTGTCAAAACAGTCGAGTCTGTGTTCGACCTTCGCGTGGATTTCTTATCATGCATCCCTGAAACCTTGAACCATGAGTCTGTTTTGTATGGATGGTTGGGAAAACCGAATGTCCTGTAATTGTTGGGCCTGGTTGGGTTGAAGTGTCTGTCTGTCATTTGTTTGGGAAACCCGTGTTGTTGTCCCAGTTGACTGTGGTGGCCACGCAGTTCTTGGTTGGGTGTGGTTTGTTGTTGTTATGAGGGAGGTGATTGTTGTTGAAGAGGAATGTTTTACCAAGCCTGTGAGCGACTCTCTCCAGGTGAGAGAGTGCACAGAGGAAGGAGAGAGCTCCTGGAAGGAACCTTGTAGTTGCCACACAGCTCGGAGATTTTCGGTCCGGTCTGTTGTTGAAGCCCAAGGTAAGGGAGGTTAGCAGTCGAAGGACTATTTAGGTGACAGAGAAGGTGTATACTCCTGGGGTGGGACATGCATGTGGGGAAGGAGAGTCTGTGGGCAGTGGGCATAAGTGGTTCCTGGGAGAGAATCCTCCTTCTTTTACGTGTATTCTTCTTGTAAACCTTACCTAGCCTAGGATTCCTTACCTGGTGGAGCTTAGTCCTAGCTCGGGGGTGACCTACTACTGAGAGTGATGAGAAGCGTGGTCTAAGGCTGGCAGGTTCATGGAAGGTATACATGCAATTGGTGGTGCGTGACGGTTTCAAAGATAAGTGTCACTATGTTTTGTAATTCTGTAATTAATTAAATTGCATACCTGTGATTCTTGCAATGTTATCACGTATTTTGTTGTGCATATGAATTATTGTTATTTCCATTAATTCTGAAATGCTAGCAGTAATTATGTGTTTAACTGTAATTAAGCGTTTTAAGTTCATTAGAATGCATAATGTGTTCCAAAAGTGTTTTTCCGCGTAGTAGCGTTGGCCCGACCGTGGGGTTGATGGCTGGGGGCATTACAAATTGGGTCGGCTAACCGGTATGCAGGTCCTTTGGCTTTGGCAAAATGATTTTTCAGGTACCATTCCTTCACCTTTGTCAAATATGTTTAACTTGAAAATGCTTTCTTTATTGGAAAATTAGCTTAGCAGAAACATTCCAAATTCTATTGGAATTTTTTCCTGTCTTATAGATCTATCTCTAGAAGATAATAAGTTGAGTGGAAGTGTGCCCATAAAGTTGGGTGATTTATCCCTCCTTGAAAGACTATATTGCACAAAAATCAACTTGATAGTGGAAACACTACAACCATACTATTTCTTGTATCTCTCACCAATTTTTCTCACCTACAACAGCTATAATTGGACAAAAATAAACTAAGTGGTTCTTTGCCACTTGCCATAGGTAGACTTTCTACAAATTTTTCTTACTTGTCATTATCAAGAAATAGAATACAAGGAAACATCCCTCCACATATAAGGAGTGTTAGCAGCCTAACCTTTTTAAATTTAAGTGAAAATATTTTAAATGGTAGGGTTCCACATTTAGGAAACCTTGAAAAAATAGAAAGATTGTATTTAAGTAACAATAAATTAGAAGGAAACATCCCAGATGACTTTGAAAGCTTACAACATCTTGGTCTCTTAGACATAAGTGGAAATACTCTCTCTGGAAAGATTCCAAATTTCTTTTCACCCCTTAAACAAATAAGAAGACTCCATATTCATCACAACAATTTATCAAGGAGAACACCTTCCAATTTAGTAGATTGTACAAATTTGGAATTGCTCGACTTGTCTCACAATAGGCTCACCGGAAATATACCACATGAAATTGTGAAACTTTCTCATCTACAGTTCTATTTGAATTTGTCATGGAATTTATTAGAAGGTTCCTTTCCCATGGAGATTGGTAAAATTGCAATGGCTCAAGCTATAGACATTTATGTCAATCAATTGACCGGAGCAATTCCCCCTACACTTGGAAGTTGCACTGAACTACAACTATTGAACTTATCTCAAAATTCCTTCGAAGGGTCCATTCCAGATTCACTAGGTAATTTATTGAGTCTTATGAACCTAGATCTCTCTTCCAACTCCTTATCAGGTTCTATACCATTTGTCACTCTCAAGAAGTTGAAAATGATTCAAAGTTTGTCTTTCAACAATCTCACAGGGGAAACTCTAGAAGGAGGATGTTTTGCAAATACAACCATTATTATGTCCTTAATTGGAAATCCTAGCCTTTTTGGACCATGAGCATTGCAATTACCTACATGTCAAACACCAAGAGGTCATTTTTCATTTGTGAAAAGAGTACTATTTCCAGTGAGTGGAGCTATTGTTTTTATACGCCGTAGGCTAAACGTCCTACGAAATGATGATTTTTTTCTGGGGACATTTGCCCAAAATCTGGTTAGAAAGTTTTAGATTCATAGATTTGAGTGATTATTTTTGTATAATATTAGTTCCCCAAGGGTTTTCAACATTCTAAATCCATTTCTGCATTTAGAAATGAATTCAGAACAACAAAAAACAACGATTCGTGTAAATTAATATCACCAGATTCCAGTGAAAAAAACCATTTCGTAGAACATTAGACAACACCCTTTTATACTATGTTGTCTACTTTTTGGATTCGTTTGGAAAATAAATGTGCATATGAAAAAAATTTATTCCTCACAAACCATTTTACAAAAGTTAAAGCACCAAAATATATCATATCAAAAGCTTCACATAGAAACTAATGGATTTGTCGAGACCAACTTATTGGGAACAAGGAATTTTGGTTTAGTTTATAAAGGAATTTTGAATGATGGCACACTTGTTGCTGTGAAAGTTTTCCAGATTCAAAAATACACTATTTAAAATAGTTTTAAAGTAGAATGTATTATTTTGCAAAAGGTTCGACATCAAAATTTGGTGAGTTTCATAATCTCATGTTCCAACCTCCATTTCAAAGGATTAGTCTTCAAATTTATGTCTAATGGAAGCTTGGAGAAGCATTTGTATCCTAATAGGGATAGAAAAAATGGTGAAGATATATGTGATCTGGGACTAAAAGCACGATTGGACATTGTCATAGATGTGGCACATGCCATCGAATATCTTCATCATGATTCTTATGTGTAGGTAGTGCATTGTGATTTAAAATCCAACAATGTGCTTCTGGATGAAGACATGTTAGGGCATGTAACAAATTTTGGTATTGCAAGATTAATCAATGAAACTTATATTGGGTCACTTACTTCAAAACTTTCTTTGAAAGGGTCTGTGGGCTACATTGCACTAGGTATGACATTTTAGAATGTCAAAATTTTAATTGTCTTTTCTCATTAACAATTTTGTATGGACTAGGCGAGTAAAATTTGATGAAGGTTATATCTAATGCAGAGTAGGGATTAGGTGAGGAAGTGTCTACCAAAGGATATGTTTACAACTATGGAATTGTTTTACTGGAAATGCTTACCAGGAAATGACCAACTAGCGACATGTTTTATGGATACCTAAACTTGCACAAGTGGGTGGACCTAGCCTTTCCAAATAGAGTGAATGAGGTAATTGACTACAACCTTTTTAGTGATGTGGATGGAGAGAAATTTGAAGAAAATAGTGTATACAAATGCCTAATTTATTTTCTACGAGTTGGTTTGTTTTGTTCGAAAGATTCACCTAATGAACGAACAACTAAGAGAGATGTGGTAATGGAATTGGAGAGCCTCATAAATGATTTGGGGGAAAATGTAGTTGCTTCTAGAAGATTAAGACAAAGCATGCCCAATTTTCTTAGCAATTCAAATGCAACAAGGAATGATACACATGGATCAAATGTTGAGATTTCTTCTACATTTTAGTTTGTGAAAAATGCAACACAAGAAAATTTCAATCTTGTCATTATTCATACAATTACAATTTTTTTTTAACTTATGGTTGTTGAAATAAAATCTATTAGTATTTATATATATTTGTCATTATTGTCAATATATATAAAAGATGCTTTTGTAACACAATATTATGTGAAATGCAACTCTACATTTGGTTTAATTTATTATCCATTAGTAATGCCAATGCTTTTAATTGTCTAAATATTAATTCCATTCTTTATGTTTCTATAAACAAAACGATATGATTATAAAAAGATCGTCTATCACTTATAAATACATATTTAGCTTAATGAATTAATTTTTTGAAGTATGTTGAAATTATTTAATTTGTTGATATTATTTTTAATTATTCAAACAAATTTTTATTAACATTTATTATCTATTTATAATTAATATTAATGTAAAATAACAACACTTTACACTTTATTAAATATAATAATGGATGAAAAAACTAAATTTTGATGCAATTTATTATCATCATCCAAGATGTTAATATTCATATCCATGAAGTAACCCTCACAAAAAATCACATGGAATTAATTGCATTCTCTTTTCARCATAAGTGAATGCATTACTATTGGATTACTATTTAAAGCTCAACTATAAATAAAATGTTTATATTGTCAAYAAAAGTTTAAAGGTTGAAATCMTATTTAAATGYGATTTTTCAATTTTCATATAAATCAAATTGATSAGCCATCATTGTATTCTTTAAATATAWGATCAATTTAAAATTCAAATACAAGTAWTTTTTATATATTATCAACAAACATTTATAAATAGAATGTTTATATTGTCAACAAAAGTTTAAAGGTTGAAATCCTATTTAAATGTGATTTTTCAATTTTCATATAAATCAAATTGATGAGCCATCATTGTATTCTTTAAATATACGATCGATTTAAAATTTAAATATAAGTAAATTTTATATATTATCAACAAACATTTAGATGTTAGTTCCCATTTTAAATATGATTTTTTAATTTTCACATAAATCAAATTAATGAACCATCAACGGAATTTTAAGCTGTACTATATACATTGTGCTATTTAAGTATATAATTTGGATATATAAATTATGGTGACCATATTTAGCAGGACTATAGCAATGAGTTTTTGTTGATCGTCTATTAGTTTTGGTCGATTTTTCTTTAG
Organism: Picea sitchensis; assembly: GCA_010110895.2. NCBI lineage: Eukaryota > Viridiplantae > Streptophyta > Pinopsida > Pinales > Pinaceae > Picea > Picea sitchensis. The sequence continues at coordinate 16,233 of SNQJ01S0079643.1, read as the reverse complement.
TAAACTTTATAAAATAAATTTTGTTAATTTTTTTAAATATTTCAATTTGTTTATCTAAAATCTTATTGGACAATTTTTTAAAGCTCTTATGGTGGAAGAGATGGCAGACACTCATGTGAAAACTAGATCAATTGGAAGCACATGTCGTATGATAACATTTCTTGTTTAAGTTCAGATTATTCATGAGGAATAAATTCGTATACAATGGTTTGCGTACAAGTGTTGTTGGTAGGTGAAATCTGTCCTGGCAAAGTTGAAGCTGCTTGTAGCTCATGGCACATATATCTGTGTTATCACATCTTCCAACCTGTAATTGAATGTTGGCGCTTCTTCCAACGTGTAATTGAATGTGAGTTAGACATGTTAAGAATGTAACATTTATGGTGTTGCACATTCCTATGTTTGATGTGGTGAAAATCATGGCTCTTGCCACAAAAACAGGTTGGATCGAGGAGTGGAAGAGGTGAAGAAAATGGTAGCAACCATTAAGGGTCACAAAATATTGTAATTTGAGGCAAAAATCACGGTTTCATTTGGTCTCTTTGAGGATTTTTATGAACAATTTTAGGTAAGACTCGCTTCCTGCAAAATATATGTTTGTTTTTTTCTTATTTAATCGTGTTGTCTTATCTTCCAAGTGAGAAATTAGATTGCAAAGATTCACTGGTTTCATTTGTAGCAAGTTTGTGACAGAAACCGCAGTTTCATTTGGTCCCTTTGAGGTTTTTTCAGAAAAAATTTAGGTAAGAATCGTTGTCGGAAGAATATATGTGTGTTTTTACTTATTTAATCATGTTGTCTTATGTTCGAAATGAGATATTAGAGTGCATAGATTCACTCTAGCACTACGTCCATAGTTGTCTTTAGCCTTCTCCTTCCTTGGACATGTTTAAGGGGGTCTATGCTTTCTAGACCCAGAGGAAAACTATATGTATTTTCCAGTTTCCAAATTGTCTTTTGGCTTGAAAAGTTATAAATGAAGGTTCACATCTCCAAAAATCATTAGAACTTTCCAGTCACATACGAGGATGTTCCAACACCTTCGATGTGAAAGATTCTCACTACTTCTAGAGCCTTCTCTTCTTGTCAGAATAGTCTTGGTTCTAATTGAATTTTGGAAGGGTTTTGTTTCTTTTTGGATTCAACGGTATGTAATTTCAGGTTTTTGATAATTTCACAATTTTTGGTGATAACTCGAGAATTTTATAATTATTATTTTTCTGGGTTCTATGCAATTTTCTAACCATGTACACGCCTTGGCATAAATTATTTGGAAATAAATGGCTAGTGTAGCTTCTGCAAAGAGTAATGTCATGAATTCTGTAATTTCGTCTGTCAAGAATGTTAGGTAGTGGAATCATAAATGTAACAAGGTTCTAATAGAAATGAAACTAAAACCAAGATTAAACCAAGAAAAACAATCACATAATTGAGATAGTTATTTATGTGGAAACTCAATACAACAAAAAACCACGGGGCAATGATAATCGATGTTCTTATTATTCAAGGGAGAATTACAATAGCCAATCACATGCATACAACCATCTTCTCCTCACATACACACTGCACTCCACAATATTGTGTCTTGCTCACACACTCCTCACCTCTATGGGTATGCTCCTATATAAAGCATCTCTCAAACAATTAGACAAATTACTTATAATAATATACACTAGTTACACAAACTATTCACTGAAAAGTACATGCATGCACATTCTAAATTTAGCTGATGTGCATGTGCATGCTACTGCATGGGAAATTGGTTGGCACATTTTCAAAAATCTCCACCTTGACAACAATTTACCTCATATATCATGCTCGAATTAATTCATCACCTTTCCTACAAGTCAAGAGAAGCCAAACATCATCACACCTCCACAACTTCTCTAACAATACCATTGCATGACCATGCTTTCCTGATTCACTCCTGTATGGACCATTCTGCCTCCATCAGTAACCTATCTTATAAAATGATGCACTTGTCCATTTTGATACACTGGAATATTAGTCAAATGCAAAACACTTTGACCACCACAGAAAACCTCATCATGTACCTGTCCAAACTTACCCAATAGATCCTTGCATTCTTGCAAGTCATAACTTGAGGTAGGCCTCCTCTTGTCCAAATCTCATGAATCATAACCACATACTAAATCACTGCAACCACTATAGGTGATACTTGTGCTTTTGTGTTTGAAGAACCCATTTCTATGTTCTTCACCTGGTTTTTCCATGTGTCTATTGAAATGTTGACCATTTCCCATCACAATTATTAAAATTCCTACTAGCATATAATACTTGAGACATATAACCTTTTTCTTCATCATCAGTTAGGAAATAAACATGAAGAAAAAATTACAATGGAAATCCAAAGGCATTTTACCGATTTCACATCATTCATACCGAATTTTCTGAGTATCTTCACCACATACATCTTTTGTGATAACCAAGCTTACCATATTTCCTGTCTCTGTGTCCCAAGTTTTTTTTTTTCTGCTCCCATATCCTTCTTATCAAACGTCCCAACCAACTGAGCCAACCTGTTGATTTCATACATGCTTGTGCTTGCAAAAAGCATAGCCTTTATCACCAAGATAATAAATATACCATAAACACAATGGTTATACTCACTTCTTGCAAAATCAGGCTCACCATGAAGAAATCAAACATCTTGTACCATTGCCTAGCATGCTTTAGGCCATACAATGATTCTTCAGTTTTCAAACAAAACTTTTGTTGCAATCTTGAAGTAACCATTCTGGTTGTTCCTTATACATCCCCTTATCCAAAAAACTCCATGTAAAATAGTTTTAATATCTAAATGTACTAACACAACATGAATAGAAACAAGCTTTTAACAACTGGTGAGAAAATTTCATGGAAGTCAATACCTTCCAAATACCCTTCTACTACCATTCATGCTATGCACCATTCATATTTTATGATGTTTGATTTTATAAAAGGAAATTCATCTAACACTGCATCTCTATCCATGATGATTATGCGGGAATTAGGATCCCACATTCTGCATCCCTTAACATCATCACCATATCAAAGATCTACCTGTTTGGTTTGTGCCCTACTTATAATGTTGATAACAAAATAAGAATCACAACCAAATAATTTTGCATTTGAGTAATTACTAGATGGCATGTCCATACCTCTTCTAGAATCTTCTAGTCTTTTGCAATCGATGGTGATTGAGTTACCAGATAGAAAAACTTCTTCCATCCATGAGTATTGTTGCAACTTGGCATTACTGAACATGCCTATTCGATCCCATATTCCTTGAAATACTTTCCAAGTTCCATGGATATGATCCCACCTTCATCATATATTCTCAAACACTTGATTGACCTACCAAAACATCAACCTTTCTACATATCCACCTTTCTAACCTGGATACACTACTTCACCTTGAAATTTGCATTCGAACAACTTTGAAAAAATCCATGCAAACCAACCCAAGTAAGCCTTCATCTCTTACCTCCAGGATAATTTAAAATGGATTTCACCAAGCCTTTTATAGGCTTCATTACATGCAATCCATTGACACAATACCACAGACTACCCAAAAAACATGGACCCAAAAAACCACATTCTTTGACCTAAAAAAATGGATATAACTCATTATCTCTTTTACCGAGTCAAGGTTAACCCAACATACATGCTCCACCACATATTCAATATACCTAAATATATGTTTAGAATTTTCATAGGTGACCTAATAAACTAGGGGTACACATGCCTATCTAGGTCTTAGATACGTATGCCCATTTATATGCAATCAATAATTTTTTATTTTTATTTTTATTTCACAGTGACTCAACCATCATCACCCTACAAATTATATGTGAACACAGGTGTGGTGAGACACAACAGGCAGATAAAAATTCATCAACCATATATGAACCTGAAGTTGTTGCAGCTGAATTTCCTTCTATTTTGGAGTCTTGTTTGGATGTTTGTTGCTTTTTCCAACAATCCCTATTGAGATGCCCAGATTTTACACAAAACAAACATTTTCCCTTATCCTTATTGTCTTTTGACTTAGACTTGGTTGTAACTTTATGATGTTTCCCTCCTTCTATAGATCGACCTCTAACCACCATTGCTTCTGTTGTTGAGGTTTCTTTACTAGATTTTATCCTCATTTCCTCAGACAACAGAGCTCCCACAACAATGTCATAATCAATGGCATATGTTGAGCTGAACCACATAGATGTAATAAGATGATCCCAATACTTTGGAAATGAACACAGTAGAGTAACGTGCTTGTCCTCATCCTTGTACTTTACTTCCATACTAGATAATTGACAAATCAGAGTATTGAAAAAATTTAAGTGATCAACAATTTTTGTACCTTCTATCATTCATAGGTTGTACAACTGCCTCTTCAAGAAGATTATGTTCATCAAGGACTTTTTCATATACTGAATCTGTAGTCTATTCCAAAAACATGTTTTTGTCTCCTCTCCAACGATGTTAAAAAATAATACACCTTCCAGACAAAAACAAATGGTGTTGAGAGCACTTGCATACAGATATTCTCAGTCCTCGTCTGTCATCTTTGTTGGTTTCTTTGACTTTCCCACCAAAGATTTTTTCAATCCTTGTTGTACAAGTAGATACCGTATCTTGAGATTTCAGAGCTCAAAGTTATTCTTGTCGTTGAAATTATCCACCTCAAACTTAGAACTCTGCACTTTTTCCATTAGCACAAACCAAAACACCCAAACTACGATTATAATACTAAATCTTCTTAATATGAAGGAATAATGGTATTTGAAGGTTGAACCCCAAAATATTTAATAAAAATATTTAAAAAAAAAATATTTAATACATATTTTATACATGAAAATATTTCCCAAACATAAAAGGGTCGACCTCACCTTTTATTAAAACACCCTCTCACTTTCTTTAACAAGTGTTGCATGGTAGCGTAGTCCCTGCCAGGTTGGAATGGGAATAAATGCACTGCTACAATGAGACCGAGCACAAACATGTGGGAAGAAGATTGAAGAACATGTGGTATCCATGCAGAGGATGACTTGTGGCAACGTGTCATAGGCCAGCCACAAGACATTTGGCTTGTAGATGACCCCCAAGGTTAATATGCAAATGAGGCAGTTTTTTCCTCAGGTGTGTATAGTTCAAACATGGGACTTAGAAAATTTATATCTCAATGACTTGCAATAAAGGTTCCTGGAAAAAAGGATCAGGAAGCATACACATTAAACATTCAAATATAATAAACAGAATTTCCTAACATCCAACATAGTTGAAGGAATTGTTTTTTAGCATTTTCGAATTAGTTTTCTTTGAAATGTATCAAAAAATAATAATTCCTTGCAACAAAGGTTCCTAGAAAAAAGGACCAGGAATCACACACATTAAACATTCAAATATAATAAACACAATTTCCTGACATCCAACATAGTTGAAGGAAAACAAAATTGCATTCCCGAATTAGTTTTCTTTGAAATTGATCAAAAATTAATAATGTTTGTTACATATTTCTGGAATTTGTTCCATATTTATGGAAATTTAAATGTGTTTTTCATATAGACTGGGATTGGGGCTCCCAAAGACCATAAAATAAATAAGTACAATAAATAGGACTATAGAAAGAAGAAGTGTGTGGCGGTAGAGAGGAAAACCTGAAAAGAAGAAATTGGAAGTTATGAGTCTTTGGTTAGAGATTTCTATTTAAAGAGGTAGAATAAATGGATTGATAAAGAAAACAATATGTAATCAATATAGACTTACTATGAAGCCAATGCTTATTTTTTTATGTCATTGATGACCACTGGAATCGTGCCAATCGATTGTTGCCCTTCGCCAATGAGCTTGTCCATTCTCAGTTGGAACCATTCTTCAATGTAGCTTCTCATGGGGGCCACATTGATTTCATCCCATATTTCTATGTCGAAAACATCATTTTCTAATCTCCTTAGATCCATAGAAATAATATGCAGAGCCTATTCAATTTATTCATTATGTGTCGAATAGTCCACTAGCTAGTTCTCGACCTCATCTACACCATATTCAAGGATGCCATAAAAAATTTCTAAAGACAACCCCTTTAAAATATCAAGTTTTTCATCGAAGGCTTATTTGGTCAAGGACAAGGATTTGAGGATTGAGTTTGAGTCTTGAACCTCGTTGGTACTTCCGGCTAAGTCTATTTGGGTCAATTTTATGAATAATTCTTCTTTTTCTGATATGGCTTGTTCACATGATTCGACAATGAGCTGTAGGTTCTTAACTTTCTTTTGTCAGCATGCTTTTAATTTTTTGATCCGCTTTGGGGAAGGGAGATCATATTGTCTTCTTTTCAGATATGATCTGTTGATGGCATGGTTGGAAAAAAGGGTCACCATCTATTCATAGAAACGTTCTTCAGTTTTTAAATTTTTCTGCAAATGTCCATGCAAATCATTTGCCCTCTTTCGAAAGGAAGCTATATTTTGTAATGTTTCCCAGGCTTCAGTAATTAGATGCATTATTTTCTTTATGTTATTCTCTACAAAGTCTCTACACGATGTGAGGAGGCTAGATGATCCTTTTAACTTGGATGCAGGGGTAGCTGGCATGGTTTTTTCTAAAGGACTAGCAAACTCTGGGGTAGCAATGAAAGCCTCCTCCAATCCCTTGACTCAGTCGTTCAGTCTGGAATTCTCCTCTTCAATTCCTCCAATGGAATCATCAAGAGCATCACCGGTTACACGGTGAAATCGGGATATTTGGGATGGCCTCATTTTCCTAAATTTAATCTTTGTATGAGATTTTCCTTTCTTATTTGTTACATCTCTCTTTTCAATGATTAAATTTTTAGATTGGCTGTCAAAAATAGTGCTCTGGAATACGAAGGGTTCATCTTCGTCAAAAATGTTAGTCTCATCTATTTCCATTGTGGAACTATGGTGCATCACGTCTGCAGATGGGTGAACTTTGTGCATGTGCTCAATTTCAGTTTCAAGATGCATGTGTTCAGTTTCAATTTCGAGTTCTTTTGCCTACCCTACAATGTTTTTTCTCTTCTTCTTCAGGGTAAGCTTGTGAGAGTTATCATTTTTTGCGCTAGGAGGGTTCTTATCTCCTCCTCCATTTGAATATTTCAGGGTTGATTTCTTACTGGGGTGGGCCATTGAAGAGATGCTCTATGATGTCATGCTCTTAGGAGTGTTGGCCAGGGACTAGAAACTCTTCTCATCGGATACTTTTCCCTGTTTTCTATACAATTCAGTCATGCTTTGCAATGTCTCTACGTCGCAATCGTCATAAGCAGGAGTGTTGAAATCACTGTCTATGTCTTTGGTCAGGAGTTTATGGATAAAAGAGATGCTAAATACAATTGATAGTAAATGTTCTCGAAAAATCCCATTAGGGTTGAACCCTTTTAGCCTTTCAACATATGTTAGGTTCAAGTTCTTGAAATCGCCTGCGAATTCGTCAATCTTGTTGACGTTTCTACACATGAAGTCCACGACTTTCTAGGGAAGAGGGAGGAACTATTTTTTTCTCTTGTCATGGAAACAATGCAACCAGTGGTTGTATTGCCTTTCTATTTCTGTAACAAACATCTTGTCCGTGATGTGGCATGGAAGGAAAGTAGGATTTTCCTTGGAGCCAAAGACCATTAGTACACTGTAATTTTCCTTTTGTTCAAGTGTCCCATTCCTGTCCAAAAACATGGTGGCCTGGCCAGACATCCGGGGAGAATCCTTTCCTAACAATAAATCTTTGAAAGCTATGACAAAGTCATTAAAAACCTCATAAAAACAATGGGAGGCCTTGTGCCTCCACAAGGCCCGGTACCAGAATGGTACTAGGTCGAATTGATAGTTTGTTTTCTTGAACAGAGACAGTTTTGGAAACGGACAACAATGCACTATTGTGAAAATCAAGTAGGATGACATATAAAGTTTATTCGATTCTTTGAATCATGACAGCTGGGAATATATTTCAATGGAAATTAGCTTCCCCCAATCGAAAATGAATTGTTCCTTGACTGTGAAGTACAAAATATAAATAACTATACGGGAAATGCTTGTCATGGATTCCTGTCCTATTATTCTTGTAAACAACCAAGCAATTTCCCAAAATGGATTTCTAAAGGAACTGACCTACAACTTTGTGATATCTTTAGGAACTGTTGTTGGGTCTTCGAGGAACTCGGGTAAGAGGTCCAACCTGTTATCATGTTTTTCTAGGAACTACTTGTAGTCTTGTCCTCTGAAGGTCAATGCTGGCTCCGACAATATTAACATCTCACGGAAGACCTGAGGTGAAAAGGAAACATGAGAATGGTCTTGCAGTGGAATAATTATTTGGCTTGAAATATATTTTTCAGCGCACCAAGAGGCCACCTCCTTATAGTAAAAAACCTCAGGGATGCAGCCTGCACGAGCGATTCCAGAGGTCCGAATCACTTTGTTCTGGGCAGAACATGATGAATAGTAAGAGTATGCCCTTGAACACTGCAAGTTTTGGTCCTCACGTCCAAAGATATTCACTGTATCTCCACATAACCGTTGTCGAGTTGCTACCATAAGTTTAAAAGAACATTTGTTTGCTCCAGACGATGTCTGAAATGAAGAGTTGCAAGGGATAATATAACCTTGCACAAATATTGGTCCAAATGCGTGTGAATGGGAGATCGCCTCGAGACATTCACTCATTAATGACAATTTCGACGGATGCTGCATGATGCATTGTTATCATTAAAGACTAGTAATTGCATACATAGAAGTGCGAACATGGAAGATACGACAATGAGCAATTAAGGATTGGATATTTCCTAAACGGGCCAACGGGATGACCCTTGTTTGAGATGAACAATCGGAAGGGATAATATAACTCTCTCCATGTCTTGGTTTAATGCGTATTAATGGGAGATATCCTCGAGCATTTCGCTCATTAATGACAATGTTGATGGTTCCTGCATGGTGAGTTGTTAGCATGAAAGGTTACTAATTTCATATTAATAAATAAGTACGAAGGTCACGGGGACAAGAAAGAGAAATTAATGAGTGTCTAATTATCGAAAATGGTCAGGCATGCTTCAAAATAGGGTTACAAGGTACAACCGTTGGAGGTGAGGGCTCGAGGGTCAAATTGTATGTCTCGGAATTTTTTGAGTGCAAAACGCATAACATGGAAGAGGGAATGATGGGACAATCTAGAGGGAAATTTATATATCGTGAAAGTTTGGGTAATGTTTTCAGAACACAGAATAATGGAAGTGAAAACGTGAGCCCGCCTATCCGGGAACCTGCAATCGAAAAAGTGGCTCAAGTATGGAATAAAGAAACAGTTGGGCGAATTCGTTTTCGCTAATATATTGAAACTTGTAATATATTTTATCCATGTCTCTGGGAAGAAAATACAAAGTAAGAGAAGATAAATTAATTTAAATTCGAGGAGTCTAGCTTCATTTAAATTTTACTATCTCATTGATGTTTTTTTCTTTTTAATGACGGTCTATACGGTTGTTGCATGATGAACTGTTAGCATTAAACCTTGGTCGGGCATAGTTAACAATGACTAAGAATTGAATATTTCGTGAACCCACCAACCCGAGGAACCGCGAAAGAGATTCCATGAAATGGGAAAGTATGGAAAGCAGTCGGATGAGCTTCATAATTAGGGTGACAATGGTTCCCCAGGAGACATGACTTCCCGAGGGTCAAATTGGATGTCTCAAAACTTGAGTGAAAAATGTGTACCATGGAAGAGGGGGTGATATGGGAGTCTGAAGTTCAATTTGTATATGAAAGAAGTGTGGGAGATCTCCTCACATGTTTCACTCATTAATGAAATGTTTAAGGTTCATGCATGGTGAAGTGCTAGCATTAAAGCTTGCCAATTTCATATTTAGAGAAAAGTAGGAAGGTACCGGGGACAGGGAAAAACAATTAAGGAATGGCTAACTATCGAAAGCAGTTAGTGATGCTTCAAAATAAGGCTAGAAGATACAACCAGCAGAGGTGAGGGCCCGAGGGTCAAATTGTATCTCTCGAGAGTGTTGACCGCATAACGTGTAACATAGAACAGGGAATGATGGTGCATTCCCACGGACAAATTGTATATTGCATAACTCTGGGTACTGTTTGCTAGTCACAAAACATTGGAAACATAATCCTAAGTCCACCATTCTGGGAACCCGCAATCGAAAAAGTGTCTAAGTATGGAACAGGGAAATGGTAGGCCGGACTCGATACACAGTAAATGTACAACATCATGGAGATACAACCAACTTGGGGATAAGTATTGAAAGGAATGGTGGATGGTTGGGCTCGTGACGGGGCATTCCAGTAGACAATTGTATATCGCGGAACTCTGGGCACTGTTTTCAAGTCCCGAAAGATTCAAAACACAATTTTGAGGGCGTTAATCTGGGAACCCGCAATCGAAAAAGTGTCCAAGTATGGAATAGGGAAACTCTAGCACAGACTTGTTTTCTCTAATATATTGAAATTTGTAATAGCTTTCCCATTACTTGGAAAGATCTTCTCTGCATGTTTATGGACAAGTTCTGTAGGGAATGTTAGTCCTCGAGGCTTTTTCTTATTAATGACGATGTTTACGGTTTTTGCATGATGGCGTCTTAGCATTAAACCTTTGGTGTTTCATATTTGGAAAGAAGTACAAGGATGGCCGGAACAGGAAACAGTGACTCGGAATTGGAGATTTCATGAACCCGTCAATGTGAGTATCCAAAATAGAGTGACAAGGTCTCCCGAGAAGATGTGAGGCCCCAATGGTAAAATTGTAGTGCTCAAAACATTTGAATGCATAATGTGTAACAGAGAAGAGGGGATGATGTCGGAGTCTGACCGTCAATTTGTATATGGTGGAGGTCTGGGTGCCAATTGTTTCGTAGCAGTGTGTTCAGTTGTCACTAGTAAGACCATAATCAATGTATTTTGGGAAGGGAGTGAAGTTAGTGGGGATGGAAGGCAGTGACAGATACTTTGAAACATTTGTGAACCCTGGTAGAGTGAAGCTTGCGAGTTCGAGGAGTCTGCGGTGGAATTGTAGATCACAAAAGTTTTGAGTGCAAGATGTATATCATAGAACAAGAAGAAATAGAGTTGGAAAGGGCCAACCCGGCAACCACGGCCATAAAATTGGCTAAGTATGGAAAGGAACAACTGTCGGTCGGATTCATCATGTGAGGATATAGTTGGATATGAATATATGTCAGCCCGCCAACCATGGAACCCGTGATTATAGAAAGGCGACTAAGTATATAACCATAAAACGATAATAAACGAGAAGAAGAAAAGGGAAAAAGGGCTAAGTATCTCACAGAAAAACATCTATTGTTCATCTATTAATGTCAATCTTTTTGAACCCCTGGTCAGTTCTCACTAGTAAAAGCATAAGTTGCAGATCACGAAAATTCTTTGGGTGCAAGATGTATATGAAGGAACATGGGACATAAGTGTTGGAAACCCCAAACCTAGGACCTGGTGGTCAGATAATTGGCTAAGTATTGAAAGGGACCGCGGTCATTCGGGCTCATGGTGTGAAGATATAGATAAAGATAAACATCTACCAATCCACGAATCCAGGAGGTCGTGATCATAGAGATGCGACTAAGTATAGAACCAAAAAGTGATAATAGAGGGGGAGAAAACAAGGAAAATTTAAAGAGAAAGTGTTTATATTTATTCCAATAGTATTCATATTAATATATATTAATATATTATTTTTGGTCCAAATGTAAATCATCTTCCAATTTGCAGGATGTTGTTTGGCTCTCAAATTTCATTGAAACCCATGAGTAATAGAAAGAAAAAAAAATAATAATAATGTGTGTGTGTATATATATATATATATATATATATATATATATATGACGCAACATTTTTTATATGCACATATGTTATCAAATAGAAGAAGTTACAATATATGCAAAATATTGAACATGAACATGACGTCAACACTTGAATTTCCTTGTTGTAATAGAGTAATTAATTCATTGTATTTACGAGACCCCGAAGAATGAAAGCAGGACGGGTCCTCCCATTTCTTTCTTTAAGTATAGGTCAAGTGCCATATAAGTATGGCCTATGAAAAATTATTCTTCCATGTAAATGTAAGGAGTGAACATAGTGGCCTTTATTTAAATCGAAGTGGTGGGAAACATAAAGAAAAGCTTGTCATCCATGTTTAACGACACACAAAAAAAGTACAAAATAAAATAAAAAACAACACGATAGATTGGAAAACACCATACAAAAACCTCAAATATTCTATATTCAAATAAATTGTGTTACAAAATACAATTGAGATTATTTTCCATAATTATTGGGATTGGGATTTCCGCCGACAAAAAAAAAAAAAATATGTACAATAATGAAGCTTGTGGACAGTTTTTTATAGATTTCAACTTGACCATCAAATGTTTGATTCGTAAAAAACAATGAGTTGAATATCAATTTCGGGTCTTGGACTTCATTGGTGCTGCCAACTAGATCTATCCCAACTTTTTGAATATCTTGCCTCTTCTATATATGGCTTGCCTGCATTGGCTAGTTATTCAACATTCCATACTTTTTTAAGTGTTAATTTCCCTCTGTTATCGAAAAATTGGGGTTTAAGGTGCCTTCCTTGTAATTTTCCTGATCATTGACATCCGAGACAACTTAGAGATGCGATTCAGGCCCAATTCAAAGACGAGGGTGTGGTTTTATGTGACATCAACTTTGGGGGAAACAAATCATGTTAGCCAACAAAAGATGAGACAAAAAACAAATTAAAGTATGTTGCGACTGCTATTCTTCTTGTATTCGATCATCTGTTTGGTTGAAAATCCTACCTGAAGATTTGTATGTTGAACTTATTTGTTTTATTACTATAAATTGGAAGGGACATCCAAGTCATCTACAAAATGTTCCTCTGTTGAAGTACACATCTTCTTCCAGCAGCAAAGATCTGGAAAGTGTATCAAATGTTGTAGATCACATCAGAATATATCTTTCCTCGTAGGGGTGGAAGACATGGAAGCCCAAAAAATGGTATGGAATGTTCGGAAGTGATGCCAAATATTACTCCATGCCTGGATACACTCAGAAGGAAATTATAAAATTGGATACCCACAAACATGAGAAAATGTATGCGCGTTTGAATCAACATTCTAAAATTGCAGAATGTTTTATGCCAAAGTTGTAACAGACTTGAAAGACAACCAATTTCTATGTCAAAGAGTGTCGAGCGACCTCTGGATGCAGTATCAAACTCGACATACAATCAACTTTCAATCACTACTGATACTAATGTCAAGTGCAAAAAGTTGTGATCCCAGCATCCACGCAGTTTCACCTTCAGGCATCCACACTGGCGGTGACCCCAGGGTCCAGATAGCTTTAGCTTCGAACATTAACATTGGCGGTGGAAATGGGAACAATGCTATTGAATACAGTGAAACAATGCGGTGAACAAGCAAGGTTATCATTGTCAAAGCACTTAGACTGCAGGATTGTTAGACCTGCAAAGAACATCGACTTTAGTGTTGCTTTTTCATGACAACTACAGTGTTTCTTTGAGTTCATAAATCTCTGGATGTTGGGTGTCCTATGCGATAATGACCTTGACATTAGGTACGTGTCATACATCTATTATATGACATTGCAGTGTTAATGTAATTTCCATAGTGGATGGCAGATCAATTGCATTGGCACAAGAAATATTAATTGTGTGATTAATTAACATCCTTGAAGGACGTGAATCCTAAACAATGCCTAAAACGTTTCGAACAATCATGTGTTCAATTAATACATTGTTCTATATTTTAAAAAATAAGAAATTGTAGGTGGAAACAGCTCTGGAATACACCACTACATTAAGGTCTCTTCTAAATAATGAAATAAAATGATTGCATGAAGGTGGTAGTAAAAGGTGATTTTCAGAAACCAAATCATTACCTGAACACACGAAACTTCTTGCATAAGGTGGTAGTATAAATTAATCCTCATAAATTGTTGCAAAGTCCATAACCCAGAATTCCTTCCCATTAATGTTTCCCAGTTACATGTTGATGAAGGTATTAGAAAGTTTTGAGAGCATCGTTCCTTGGTTATATACCCACATTCAAGTAGGAGGAGAATATTTGTGCAAAGAGGGGCAAGATCATCGACCCAGATGAAATCATATGCATAGGAATAGTAAAACAAATTGTGCAGTGGAGATAGAAAGTTGATTGTATGTGGAGTCTGTTACTACATCTAGAGGACAATGAAAAAACTGTGACAAAGAATATGACCTTCTTTCAACTCTATTACCAGACCCAGAAGTAGCTCAAAAAACTTTGAAATAGAAACTTTTGCAATTTTAGGATGTCGATTCAACAACCCATACAATTTCTCATACTCACGACGATCCAAATTTATAATTTCCTTCTGAGTATATTCGTGAATGGAGTAATATTTCGTGTCATTTCCGAATATTACAAACCATTTTGCAAGCCACGGTATGTGCGACTCCTCTGATGAAAGATAAATTCTTGTGTGGTATACAAAATTTGATACACTTGCCAAATCTGTGTTGTTGGAAGAAACTATATACTTCAATGAAGGAGCATTTTGCAGGTGATTTGAAAGTCTCTTCCAACTCCCAATAAGAAAGAAAATAAGATCAACACACAAATATTCAGTCAGACCTTTCAACCAACCAAATCATCGAATACAGGGACAACACCAATCACAAGATACTTGATTTTTTTTGTGTGTCTGAGTTTCTGTTGACTAACAAAGTTTTTTTTTGCTCAAATCTGATGTCACATATAACCATTCCCTCGTATTTCAATTGGGTCTGAATGGAATATCTAAGTTGTCTCACATGTCCATGACCAGGAACATTACAACAAAGGCACCTTAAAGCCCAACTCTTCGATCATAGAGAGAAATGGTAATAAGTATTTAAAATCAATGTTGAAGGATGATAGTATAATCTTCCATAGATTTTGGTTTAATTTGTTTAAATGGCATATGCCCTCGATATTTACACTTATTAATGCCAATATTTTTTAATATGCGTGTTGAATAGTCACCAATAGCATGAGTTAACATTCCCATATGCAAGCAGATTCTCAAATATGACAACCTGTAACATATGCATAGTATTAAAGAGGGACATGGCGTCAAGACCTCTGTGGATGACACGTTCATGGATGGCAGTGTGGTAGTACAATATTGCACTGTTACTATGATGATGCCTTTAAAAAACTAAAATAGCCAACAATTGTTGCAAATTCAAAATGTACGAAATTTTTTTTATTAGATCCCATAATATTCGCTCGTTTATGAATTTTAATGGGAGATGTCCTCGAGCTTTCCACTTGTTAAAGCCAATATTTTCGAACCTGTCTTGTCGGTTTTCACTAGTAATATCATAATTAATGTGCATTGGGAAGGGCGGAAGGTGTCGAGGATGGAGGGGAGCGAAAAAGGCTTTTAACTTTTATGAACTCGGGAGTGCGTGAACCCACGAAACTTGGAAGACTCGACTAAGTATGGAAAGGAAGGTAGGATATGTTGGGGTCCTATAATTATAGGCGAATCGATTCTTCGACTATTGATTTGGTGGTTCTCCCGTGATGAAGAAGTATGGCTCGGTTGATCCCGTTCCCTCCCTCCATTCTTTTCACTTGATCCCCCATCACACTGCTGGATTTTTCATACACACTGCGCCCTCACCTCCTTGTCTTTTGTCAGCCTCCATTATCCCGCCGCCTCACCTGTCCATAAGCAAACAGACTTAGGATAAACAAAAATAGCAATAAAGTTAGTATAGGTTAAAATTAATTAATAAACAACTAGTTAAATAATTAATTATTAATTAATTAATTATTAATTAAGTTAAAAAACCTAAGTTAGTAAATAAGTTAATAATTAGAGTTAGATATAAAATATAAAACAAATTAAATATAAAAAATTAAAAAATAAATAAAATAAAAATAACCAAAAGTAATATAAAAAATATAATAAACATAAAATACAAAAATACATAAAATATACATAAAAACAAAAAATATATAAAATAAAACAAAACATAACAAATTTAAAACAAACATAAAAAAACATAACGTAAGCAGGTAAATTAAAACACATAAAATATTAAAAATAAAAAACATAACAAAATGAACTATACCAAGTCCTCTAACTCCATGCACCCTCTACCCCACCCACCTACCTCACGTCACTCCCACCTACCCCACCTCAC
>SNQJ01S0079642.1:23879-38803 GCA_010110895.2 Picea sitchensis | reverse complement strand
TTGATGAGGGGAAAGAAATAAAAATCTAGGGTTGATCCTCAAAATTAATCCAACATATCCTTGATCTCAATGGTCTCTTACCCCTTATCTCAACAAATAACTCATATTTATACCATGAAAAAGTAGTTAAGTTAGTTGGGGATAGAGATCCAGGTTGTATAGGTGTACATACCCTATGTTATCCACTTATGAGTGCACATTTAATGTTCTTTTATTATTTTTTATGATTTTTGGAAGATGCCCATGGGTTGCTTGAGGGGAGTTCATGGGAAAACAATGATTTTATTGAAGGAAACTCATAGGTGGTTAGTTAAGGACTCTAAAATATATGCAAGCTGAGAAGGGTTGATGACATAAGCCATAATGAATGACCAATAAGTTATCTCTAGTCAAGGGTGACCAAATAAGGGTATAACAGATGGCCCCTAATGTATAAGGTCAGAAGGGAATCTAATGGCCAAAATACATTATAGTACTTCAAAGGAATATGACAAGTGAAACTAGGTGGAGTCCATCAAACCCGTGACCTAAAAGGTACCTATAAGAAAAAAACAAAGTATTAGAGGACTCTCTTCCCTAAGGCATGCATACCCATGATTAGGTGAAAACAAGAATGGCTACCCAACCAATTACATCGCAGATCCATAAAATTATATATAGAATGGAAAACCATGGCCACAAAGCAGTACATAATGGGTGCATGTTATAATAGTATCATAGCCACTAGAAAATACATAATTGATCTAGATATCAGTGAACACAAGGAGAAAAAATCATGAACTGAGTGAACTATAAATTAGTTTACCCAAAAGTACCAATGCCATATGGATATGTCGTACTATGTGCACAACTCATGTAGTATAATTACACATGAATACCACTACAACGATGGTATTCAATCTAGATCCACCCAACGTATGAATCTACTCCATGTGAATAAATGAACTGAAGTTGAACATGTGAGAAATCATCTAATCATGGGTCATTAATGGATACTATTGAAAAATGTGAGGTAACCCATTGATGATGATAATGGGCACTATTGGCCCACTATTTTTATACATTTTACACTTGTTTGTTTTCTTCTTTGACTAACCTTATCTCATCCATATACCTAGTTATTGCCCCTATTACAATATATTTTCATGTTTTTGAAGTCAAATTCCTTTAACAAAATATAAGAGGTTAATGTTGTGCATTTTTATTGATTTTCTATCTCTTTGATAGATAAGATTGTATTTATGGAACATATATTTCTAATGATGATTATTTGTAGTACCACCAGTTCACTTATAGTACTCGAAATCCTTGTTTGATATACTTTTGCATCTCTAGCCAAAATTTGAGCACCTGGGTTTTGTCACTAGGATCCTCGACATGGTGTGGTGTTCATCATATCAGACACAAGTTGTGCGTGTAAGCCTCTATCTCACGATCAAACAATTTTCAGGTCGAAATCATAAAAAACGATTTCCGGGAAGATGAAGATGAGTCTCGAAATTTTGGAGCATGGGTTTTGTGTGAAACACAAACATATAAGCCTATGAAGGGAAGATTTCTCTGAAAGTGAAGGATATGAGAGTTAAGGTAAATTTTCTAATCTGGGTTTGCCTAGATTTACTGTTGTGGTCAATTTTACAAAAGCCCCAAAATTGTAATAAATAGTTTTGATGTTTGGGAATTTGGTTCCATTCTTTCCCATTGATTTCATGTACAAATAATACCCTGAATAATAGGGGAATACACATATTATTATCATTTTAAGAGAGAATTTAATTTATGACTCCACCCTTGTATGTTCTTAAGTTTTCTTTCAATAATATCCAAGTTGTTGGTGTTGTAAAGATCTTTTGTGATTATCTCATACAATGGTAGTCTCTCTAGAAGCACTAACCAAGTTGAGAAGATCCTATTAGCTGGTAAGTGTTACCCCATGTTCTTTTCTTTTGATGTATTTTTAATTCCTTCACTTTCCTGTTAGTTTTGGATTTCATTTGAGTAACTTTTTACTGTTGCATTTAATCACTAACAAAAATCATACATTGAAGATCAAAGAATATGATTTGTTTCATAGTTTATTGCATGAACACTTGATGGTGAAAGACTGTAATCGATGCCGAGAAAGAGCTCTAGTAAATAATAAGTATATAGTCTTAGTCTCTAAGAAGTATATTTCTAAATGGTGTGATCCCATGGAATATGGTGATTTGTCTCAATGTAATGCTAGTGGAAGCAAACTATGAGCTAGGGAGAGAGACCCTCACTCTTCAAGGTTACTAGACTTTAGTGTCCCTTGGGTGATAGATAAGCCCATCCTTTTACTAGTATACAATTGTGAACAATGATGAAGTTAGGAAGAAAGTGGCTCTTTAGGCTTAAAGCATGTGGATCAAATTAGACAAACTTTGTAAATCTTAATATGAATACCCTTGTTTATCTCACCTTTAATAAGATCAAGAGAATCCACTTAAAATCCATGCACGGTGGTATGTTAACATTAAGCATCAAGGTCAACAAGATGAAGCAACAAAGAGGATCTCACATAGTAACATGAATCAATCCCACCTTATAGTTGATCCATGATAGAAACACTTGAGAGTTATAGATATCTAAGAAGACCATTCTATTGGTTGCCCATCTACTTGACTTTGTGCTTGAATCCGTGTATGATCACTGTTGAAACAAAGTTTATTTTTCTTATCTAAATCCAAATCTCCTTTTTCTCTGGTTACAAAGCCGCCGTGTGTTCAAAAAAAAAAAGGTTGAAAGGTCTTTTAGGATTTTCGGGTTTCAGGGTTCGACTATTCACAAAGTATGTTTATTTTAATAACAACTCCAAAGTATTGGTAGCAAAGTCTTGAAAACATGATTGTTTAAAAGGAATTGAATAGATTTTAAAGTAAATAACCAAAAATGTTAATGACCTTCTAAGCCTTTCACATGTTCTTTTTCGACCATCTCAACTTAAGCAACATTTCAATTGTCCCGACGCGCTTTTCACGAAGTACCTTTTAATCATGATTAATTAAGGTTTAAAACACACTTAACGAAGCATTAATCAATCACAATTAGGGAAATCAAAGAGTTGACCTTGAGTCTCCTTAAACCCTGATTCCCGAAGTCGCGAATTTCTTAAAATATAATACTATTTTTATTAAGAAGTAAGAAGGTTTAATGATAATAAATCCCATCGCGATTTTGTGATTCGGGATTTCTTGCGTTAAAAATTCGTCGTAGTCTCGATACCTCAATCCACGAAAGTAAAGACTAACCCATGATCAAAATTAATTAAGGGGTTAAAACAAGTGGTTAGGGCCTAAATAAATCCCATCACGGTTTCACGATTCAGGATTTACTTGTGTCATGCCTCTTGGGGACATGATACTTGAAACTCCAAAAAACAAAGTCCTGAAAGAATTAAGCGCTTAAACGTAATTAAATTAATTTAAAAAAAAAACATTAAGGGTATTAAGTAGCTTTTCATGTTTCTCTATTCAAGAGTTTTAGATGACATTCCTTTTGAAATCCTAGTTTTGAATCGCTGATATGCGGCAATATCTATAATGGATTAATGAGATATTTTTAACATTAAATGCGTATCTCCAGGCGTACCATCCCCATTAAAATCATTTAATTTTTTATCTCCTGTATCGGTACGCTAAATTTAAGACGAGTTAAAGGTTAATAAAGGTTTTTTATGTTGAATTTCATTCTTACTTTCAGACTAGGAGCGAGTTATACTCAGAAGAACTCACACATTTTTCTCTGCAACAGGTTTTCATTTTAGCACAAATGTCATGGCACCCAAAAAATTGCCTAAGAAGAGTGAGGAGGCAGGTGAAAGATCAAATCCATATGGAGATGTTATATATGACACTACGTCGCATGCTGTGGATTTAGTCAAATCCCGGAGGCAGATTTTTGAAACTTTAGACTATGATATTAGGAATTGCCCCGACGATTTCGGAAATGAAAGGAATGAAAATAAACTCAGAGACATAGCAGAGTCTGAGCTTCACAAAATAGCCACATGACTGAGACTCATTCCGTACAACAACATGCTAAGCTGGGCTTTAGAGAAAGCCAACATTCAGACGAGGATCATTCTAAACAACCAAGGGGTCGTCGTCGACTTGTTCAGACCCGATCATATCCAAGTAATGTGTAAAATACCACCTACTTCTAAATACATTTATAATGCTGAATTCATAGTGGAATTTCAAAGAAAGGAATGTACATAATTCGATCAGACATACCCAACTATAATCAAAGAATGGTGGGAAATTCCAACAAGATTTAGAGCTGATACTCATGGAAATTATGACACAACTCTGTTAAACAAATACATGGTTTATATAGCTTTGATGCTATGTAGAATTTTTAGGAAGAAAAACCCTACCCATTTCTCTGTAGAATGGGTGCCACTTATACACGAAGTAGCCGATGGTTACAGTTTCAACTAGGGTAAAATTTTATCAGATAATCTAACTAAGGAGATTGCAGAGTACCAAATGGAAATATTGAAAGGCCGTCCTGCATCTTTTTACATGTCTGCATATATTATTAATGCTATCTGTTACATGACTCCTTTCCCCTTGATGAATTGGAGCTGGAACCCAGCCCGCACAGAGCCCATTTATATTTATCATTCTAAACTCTGGGAGGAGAATGTTAAATATTTCTTTTACAAAATCTGTCACTATGTGGTGATACCTTTGCACCAAATTTCGTATGGTTATGCATCCCCTCGTATTTTAGAGTCAATCATGGGAAACCTCAAGACGATTGCAGATTGGTTTATAGAAGAGGTTTTCTCCTATGTCAGGGTTTTTGGGTACTCGATTCCTCCTCATGCACTTGAGAAATTACTTCCCGACAGAATGGTGTGAAGGGAGGTGGCCTACCAAATAATAATAGGTGGCATTGACACAAAATTGAAAGCATCTTAGAAGAAGTTCTGGCCACTTTTTCCTGTACAGATTGGGAAGTGTTCATTGCTTAAGTTTGGTCATTCCAAGGTTGAAGCTGCAACACTAGAAGACATCAAATTGGTATATCTTGAAGTCAGAAAACATGACCCTTATCAAATTGTAGGAAATCATCTTACTCATTGCAATATGAAGATGTATGAACATGAAGCTTCTCGCTACGACGACATGTTCAAGGGAGACAAAATCTATGAGGAAATATTAGACAGAGTTCATGGATTATCACCTGACCTACATACCATCTTTTTGACCTTCCAGAAGAACAGGCGAAGTGGTTTGTCAAAGATTCTATAGGGAGAATCAACAACCCCTCCTCCAGCTCAAGGAAGTATTCCCCTAGGTTTCAGATAAGAGGCTCACGATAAAGGGACTACAAAAGAAAATCCAGAGAAGATTGAAGCGTCTTCACAAAAAGTAGAAGCTCCACAATCAAAGAATCTAGGGTTTGAAACGAGTTCCAAATTCGAGACTCCTTCAAAGTCGAGTCAAACGATTCCTCCTTTATCATCAACTATTCCTACTCATATCCCTAAACCAACAGGAGAAAATCAATCTACAGAGTTGGGTAGACCTATTACATCATTGACTCCTTTACAATCAACTTTTGGGACTCCTTATCTGGAAGTCATATATGCAAGTGTCCTTACTCCTATATCTAGAGAAGAGATACCTCCCTCTGACTACTTTTTCAGTAAGAAGAGGAAGACAACACTAAAAAAAGAAATGCATCTAAGTGAAGGCACAATGGTGAAGAAACACAGAGTGCTCATAGATGGGAAAAACCTAGAAGAGAAAGACTTCGCCACAGAGGTAGCAAGCTCTATGGGAGCTTTTGAAACCGCCAATTTATTGTCAGTTGACTCTCTAAAAACAAGGCTGAAGTAAAAAAACCAAATGATAGCTCAGTTTCTATAGGACCAAATAAGTCACACATAAAATAATATTCAAGAGGAGGTAAATCAAAGAGTTGAAAATGCCAAGACTGTTGACAAGTAGGAAATGCAATTGTTGAAGTCTAGTTTAGATGAATCAAACAAGCAGATGAAAATGAGTCAAGTACAGTTTATTCGGCAAGAGGAATTAGTGAGACAACTACAAGTGGTGACTATAACAACATTTCAAGCCCAAGCACTAGAGGTGCATGAGAAACTACAAGCGGAACAACAAAACATGCTTTCTAAAATAGAGATCATTCAAAACTACTTCCTGGAAGTAAGCCACTCACTGGATAGCATGGTTTTAAAGGAAAAAGAGGCCACAACAGCTCGTGTTTATTTTCAAAAGGAAGTAGCATTTTCGGCTATAGAGGAAGTACCAGCAATCCCAAAGTTGAATGTGGAAGAACAGTTCAAGGGATACATCATGTTAAAAAAGTGGGAGACCAATATTTCTGAAAGCAGGAAAATGGCAAGAGAAGTTATGAAAGAATGTGAAAAAGTGTTTGATCAACTAGATACAAAAACACTGGGCATTGCAAAGGTGATTGTCCTAGGCTATTAGGATAGATCAATGTTGTAAGGCATCAACTACATATCAAGGAGAGCTGGAATGAAGCACATCTCGATATTTCACAATTAAAGAAACTTGACATCACCCAAATGGATAGGTGGCTAATAAAGCCAAATCTACAGTTGCAGTCGACAAAGTTTGACAAGGGAAAGATCAAAGACATGCTACCTAAAATTTAGAGGAAGTTATATGTGTTTGAATCAAAGGACAAGTCAGAACCTTTGATCCGGATTTTATGAGTAGAATGAAATGAATACAGATTATTAACAGGTGCTTAACACAAAATAACAGAGATACAGTAAAACTAGTTTTCTATTCAATAACGAAATAAGATGAAATTGTAAAATGCAGCGGAAACAAGCTTGTTGGAATGGTGGCGGCTTATCTCTGAGAAGAGATGTGACGACTGCGTGCATTCGCAAGAAGAAGACTACAATGAGGCTCTAAAGGAATTTTTAAAATAAACAAGAATTCCAAAAACCCTAGACATCCAAAAACCTAACCCTAGGAGATGAAGCACAAAAAGTCATGTGGGCCCCGTTTGGGTAAGTTAGTACATCAACTTCCCGGGGTCGTAACTTTTGCATACGATCTTCGTTTAGGTGTGTGATAGCCCATTGGAAAGGTATCATTGAGGATATTCATTTTGGAGGCTCAATCCTACCTTCAAGTACCATTAAGGTGCTCGATCATGAAAAACCTTCATTTAGGCCCTCAAAATGGCCTCGGAAGTTAAAACTGCTAAAAATAGTAAATTGCCAAAATTGTCAGAAAACTGTTTTGAGCCAGTTGGAAAAGGTGGGTGGCCATCGATATCCATATGGATCAATCCTCCCTCAGGAAGAAATGGTCTCCATTGCGTTGAGGTCCCCCATCAGATGAGGAAATTTCTGCTGAATTTGGCCCCGGGTGAGCCACTTGCCTTGGTGTAGGAGCTGCCCTGCTTTGACGACTTGATAAAGATGGATCCTTTGTTGTCCGGTGTCCTTGATCTGTGTGTCCAAAATTTGATCATTGGATTCCTATTGGATGTTGTCAAGGCTGAGCTCTGTTGGTGTTAGTTGTTCTGCTACTTCTTAGGTGTCCAATAATGGTGGGAAATAAAAGCAAAGGAGATCCATGTTGAACACTGGGTGTAGTCCTAGGAAGGGAGGAATGTTGAGCTCAAAAGAATTGTCCCCCAAAGCCTTGGTGATAGTGTACGAACCATAACGGAGTGGGCGAAGATTCCGATGGGGTCCTATAAGGCGTTCTTTCTGCAAGTGCAACCAAACTTTGTTTCCCACCTAAAACTTATGTGGCACCCAATGTTGATCATGGCACTATTTGTACTTGCCATTGGACTTCTGCAGGATATCCCGAACCTATTGGCGGATGTGCTGGATCCACTCAATGAACTGGGTGGCTTTGTCAGCTTCAGTTGGAGCAGGAGATAAGCTGGTCGAGGTGACCGCAAGGGGAAGTGCAACATCTATGGGACCCAATGCTTGGAATCCCAACCCCACCTAAAAGGGGTTGTGGCCGGATGAGCTATGCATGGCTTGGTTGTAGCTATGTTGGACATAGGGAAGGCTCTCATCCCATGTGTGAGGGTGTTTTAAATTATACATGTGAAGGATATGCACAATCATTCGATTTACAACCTCGGTTTGGCCATCTGTTTGGGGGTGGAAGGCCGTGGATTTGGTGAGCTTGGTGTCCAGTAGTGACTAGAGGCTCGACCAAAATGTGTTGAGAAATCAACTATCCCGATTTGAGACAATGGTTTGTGGGATTCCAAAATGTACCCAAACACATTCAAAGAAGAGCTTGATAGTGGCCTCTGCTATGATGCTCTTCTTGTAGGCAACGAGAATTGCCATCTTACAAAAGCGATCAACAACCACAAAAACATAGTCATTTCCCCGCTTGGTGGACGGGAGGCCTGACATGTAGTCCATTGAGATGGATTCCCATGTCCTGTCAGGAGTAGGAAGAGGGGTGTATAGGCCCTGTTTCTTAGTGGTCAGTTTGGCAATAGTGCAGGCAGTGCAGGACCTGATATACTTGCTGACCTCTGGTCGATATTTCAGCCAGTAGAAATGTTTTTGTAGCATCACCATTGTCTTTTTGATGCCAAAGTGTCCTGCCACCCAACTGTAGTGGGCTTCCCAGATCAGCTTCGCTCGCTCACTTGATGGAACATAGATATGGCCCAGATGACACAACAACCCATCTTGAAGATGGAAATTATCGACAACTGCATTTTCACCCAAAATTTGGTAGGTGGTGGCGAAGTCAGGTTCTGTCTCATAGAGTTGGGGCCATCCAGATGTCTCATGGCTGTAAGTGTCTAGCACTGTGGTGAGTGTCTTGACTGGTGGTCTGCTGAGGCAATCAACGATGCGATTAGTGCTTCCTGTTTTATACTTGATGTTGAGGTGGAATTCCTGCAAGTATGTGGACTACTTTTGATGCCAGTCATTCTGAAATTTTCCCCTTGTCTACATGAACTGTAGTGGCTTATGATCAGTGTGGATGACTGTCTCCTTCTCAAGAATGCAATGTCTCCACTGGTGGCAGGCTTGTAAAATGGAGTACATTTCTTTGTCATAAGTAGGGTACTTATGTACAGTATTTGACAGTGTCTCACTATGATAGTCCATGGGGTGGTCGTGCTGAGTGAGAACGGTGCCTACAACATAGTCTGAAGCATCTGTCTCCATTTCAAAGGGATGTTGTAGGTCTGGTAGTGAAAGTACCGGGGCTGAGAACAAGTGCTGCTTCAAATCATCGAACACGTGTTTGGGACCGACCCCACACAAATTTCACCTTACCACCACTGTTGTTTATTTGGCTGAGGGCCCATGCAATATGGGAGAATCCCAACACGAACCTGTGGTACAAATTGGCAAGGCCCAAGAAGCTCCGAAGCTCAGTGAGTTTTGTTGGGGTTGGCCAGTTACAAATGACTTGGATCTTGGCTAGATCCACATGTAAGCCATGCTGATCAATGATGTAGCCCAGGTAATGGACCCTATCCATGCCGAAGGATCATTTATCCAAGTTGGCATATAGCTTGTGCGTAGGGTGTGAAAAACCTATTGAATATGTTTTAAGTGTTCAACCAAAGTCTTGCTGTAAATTAGAATGTCATCTAGATACACCACTACAAAAGTATTGGTGAATGGTCGCAGGATAACGTCCATCATCCTCATGAAAGTGTCTAGAGAATTTGTCAAACCAAAAGGCATGACCAACCATTCAAAAAGGCATTCCTTTGACTTGAAGGCAGTCTTCCATACATCTATCTATTCTATCGGGACCTGGTGGTAGCCAGACTTCAGATCAATATTACTGAAGTATTTGGCCCCTGTGAGTTGATCAAGAAGGTCATCGATTCGGGGAATCGGGTACTGGTTTCTGACTATGATTTTGTTCAGAGCCCAATAATCAATACAGAGTCACCAAGTTCCATCTTTCTTATGTACCACCATGATTGGGCTCCTGCAAGGTGATGAGCTGGGACAGATGTGCCCCTTGTGGAGCAGTTCTTGGATCTTTCGCTTGATCTCCTCATTCTCTAACAAAGAGTGGTGATAGACTATCCCATTGGGAAGCGGTATGCTGGGGGTCAGATCGATGGGGTGCTTGACCTAGCAGTGCAGTGGTACCCCTATAGGTGAGGTGAAGATATCCGAGTATTCTTCCATGACCTTATCTACTTGCTTCTACTGTGTGGAGAGGTCGGATGCAAAGACCCTGGATGTGGCTGTGATCTTTCACTTATTTTGAGAGAGAATCACGAAGAAGTCAAACTTCCCCATTTGAGAGATGACCTTCCTGCATTGCTTAGCAGAGATCAAGGAAATAGGACTTGGTGGGACTGCCTCGAGTATCCTATACAATTTCCTGTTCAAAGTAATAATAACACTACAAGGCTTAGACTCATATACAACATGACATTTCCATAAATAAGGTTGGCCCAAAAGAACATCACAAACTTCGAGAGGAGCAACATAACATAATACCTCATCTTTGAAGGGATTGATGTCGTACAACAGTTGACACTGTTTGTTGATGCAGATATCGCTTCCTTGGTGGAGCCATCCAATGGTGTAGGGTTATGGGTGCGATGTTGTTGGCAGGGTGAGACGCTTGACAACCTTTGTTGAGATGAGGTTCTTCTGGCTACCACTATCAATGATGAAGTGTAGCGGGGTGCCTTTTACCCACATATGTGAATGGAAGAGGTGCTCTTATTCTTCTGGCTTGTCTGGTTCACCAGGCTGGAGCTTGGTGGTAGCAATGGTGGCACTAGGTTCCATGTCAATGATCCGTCTTCCCCTTTCTGGTTCTAGCTCAGAGTCATAATCCACATCTGATTCAAAGGCTTTCACTTTGGCCACCAACGACTGCTTTGAGCGGAAATCAACAGTGTTATGCCAAGGGCTCTTATGGAAGTCGCAACACTTCTCGATATCCTTCTTTGTCTTTCTGGTGTCCTTATTTACTTGTGGCTTGGACTGGTTGTCCTAATACTTTCCATCTTTTCTTTGTCCTTTGTTTTGTGGGTTGGGGCCGCCCTTTCCCATTTTTTGTTGTGAGGGGTTCCCAGGCCCAAATTTTTGTGTCTTTTGTTTGAGCTTTTGCTCGATTTTAACGGCATATCGATAGGCCACGCCCAAGGATGAGATGCCCAAAAATTCCATTTTAGTATAGATGTATCTATGCAGAGAACCCTGTTACTTTAGCACCAGATGTTTCTCTGAATCTTTGATACCCAGCTTGGTGCGCAAGGTATGAAAGATATTTGTAAAATCCGGCACTGCTTGGTGTCTTTCTTGCCGCAGTGTGGTCCATTTGGTATACAGGTCGTTATAACTTCCAACAGGGTAGTATTGTTCCTTAAAAGCATCCCTGAAGGATTCCCAAGTGGCCATGATAGAAAATAATTAGGTTTCCTCTCTTTCCTTTTTCTCACAGAAAGTTTCCCACCAATCTTTGACATGGGGAATAGCTTTGAGGAACGCAAAAGTAATTTTTTCTCTATTCGAAAAGTTATGGACAGAAAAATACCCTTCTAGTAGATTCAACCACTTGTCTACAACATCTGCATCTATATGAACTTAAAATATAGGAATATTGAAGTTTATTTGTACCTTGAAGGGGGCGGCGCCTCCGTTCGAAGAAGATGCATTGCCTGTTGGTAGCCGCCAAAGGATTTGCGCGAAACTATCCATCATATCGTTCCTCTGTTGCATGAGGGATTACTCAATCAACAGTTTGAAAGGATCTCTTTTCCATTCATATTTATTTTCTCCTACCATGAGAGGTTGCTTGGGCGTGCAAGATCTTCTATCCTCAAGAGAAACAAGCTTGAGACCCAGATCTTTGTACTCCGATCTCGTTGGGGACATGCATTAAGACGACAGGGAGAAGACTGCTCTGATACCATTGATCTAGATTTTATGAGAAGAAAAAAATGAATGCAGATTATTAACAGGTTCTTAACACAAAATAACAGAGATACAGTAAAACTGGTTTTCTATTCAATAATGAAATAAGCTGAAACTGTAAAATGTAGTTGAAACAAGCTTGCTGGAATGGTGGCGGCTTATCTCTAAGAAGAGATGTGACGGCTACGCACATTCGCAAGAAGAAGATTAAAATGAGGATTTGAAGGCATTTTTACAATAAACAAGAATGCCAAAAACCCTAGACATCCAAAAACCTAATCCTAGGAGATGAAGCACCAAAAGTCATGTGGGTGCCCTTTGGGTAAGTTAGTACATCAACTTCTCAGGGTCATAACTTTTGCATACGATCTCCGTTTTAGGCGTGTGATATCCCGTTGGAAAGGTATCATTGAGGAGATTAATTTTAGTGCCTCAATCATGCCTTTGAATATTATTGAGGAGATCAATCCTGAAAGGCCCTCAAAATGGCCCTGAAAGTTAAAACAGCTAAAAATAGTAGATTGCCAAAATAATCAGAAAACTATTTTGAGCTAGTTGGAAAAGGTGGGTGGCCACCGATATCCATTTGGATCAATACTCACTCCTTAGGAAGAAATGGTCTCCATTGTGTTGACGTCCCCCATCAGATGAGGAAATTTCTACTAAATGTGGCCCAGTGTGAGCCACTTGCCTTGGTGCAGGAGTTGCCCTCCTTTGATGACTTGATAAAGCTGGATCCTTTGTTGTCGAGTGCCCTTGATTCGTGTGTCCACAATATGATCATTGGATTCCTTTTGGATGCATTCAGGGTTGAGATCTATTGGTGTCAGTTGTTCTTCTACTTTTGAGGTGTCCAATAATGGTGGGAAATAAGGGCGAAGGAGATCCACGTTGAACACTGGGTGCAGGACAAGGAAGGGAGGAATGTTGAGCCCAAAAGAATTATCCCCCATGGCCTTGGTGATAGTGTATGACCCATAATGGAGTGGGTTAAGATTTCGATGGGGTCATGTAAGGCATTATTTCTGCAAGTGTGACCAAACTTTGTCTCCCTCCTGAAACTTATGTGGCACCCGATGTTGATCATGGCATTGTTTGTACCTCTCATTAGACTTTTGTAGGATATCCTAAACCTGTTGGAGGATGTGATGGATCCGCTCAATGAACCGGGTGGCTTTGTCAACTTCAGTTGGAGTAGGAGATGAGTTGGTCACGTTGACCGCAAGGGGAAGTGCAACATATATGAGACCCAATGCTTGGAATCCCAACCCCACCTGAAAGGGGCTATGACCGATTGAGCTATGCAAGGCTTGGTTGTAGCTATGATGGACATAGGGAAGGCTCTTATCCCATGTGCGAGGGTGATTTGAAGTATACATGCGAAGGACATGTACAATCATTCAATTTACAACCTCAGTTTGGCCATCTGTCTGGGGGTGGAAGGCCGTGGATTTGGTGAGCTTGGTGTCCAACAGTGACTAGAGGCTTGACCAGAATGTGCTGAGAAATCAACTATCCTGATTTGAGACAATGGTTTGTGGGATTCCAAAATGTACCCAGACGTGTTCAAAGAAGATCTTGGCAGTGACCTTTGTTGTGGTGCTCTTCTTGCAGGCAACCAGAATCGCCATCTTAGAAAAGTGATCAACAACCACAAAAACACAGTCATTTCCCCACTTTGTGGATGGGTGGTCTGACATGTAGTCCATTGAGATGGATTCTCATGGCCTGTCAAAAGTAGGAAGAGGGATGTATATGCCCTGTTTTTTAGTGGTCGGTTTGGAAATAGCACAGGCAGTGTAGAACCTGATATACTTGTTGACCTCCTGTTGAAGTTTCGGCTAGTAGAAATGTTTTTGTAGCATCACCAATGTCTTTTCAACACTGAAGTGTCCTACCACCCGATTGTAGTGGGCTTCCCAGATCATCTTCGCTCGCTCACTTGATGGAACACAGATATGGCCTAGATGACACAACAACCCATCTTGAAGATGGAAATTAATGACAACTGCATTTGCACCCAACATTTGGTAGGTGGTGACGAAGTAAGGGTTTGTCTCATAGAGTTGGGGCCATCCATATGTCTCATGGCCACAAGAATCTAGCACCATGGTGAGTGCCATGACTGGCGATTTGCTGAGGAAATCAACGACGTGATTGGTGCTTCCTATTTTATACTTGATGTTGAGGTGGAATTGCTGCAAGTATGTGGACCACTTTTGATGCCGGTTTTTTTGCAATTTTCCCTCTGTCTACATGAACTACAGTGGCTTATGATCAGTGTGGATGACTATCTCCTTCCAAAGAATGTAATTTCTCCACTGGCAGCAGGCTTGGATAATGGATTACATTTCTTTGTCATAAGTAGGGTACTTACGGACAATATCTGACAGTGTCTCACTATGACAGGCCACGGGGTGGCCATGCTGAGTGAGAACAATGCCCACAACATAGTCTGAAGCATATGTCTTGATTTCAAAGGGATGTTGTAGGTCTGGTAGTGAAAGTACTGGGGCTGAGCACAAGCGTTGCTTCAAATCATCGAACACTTGTTGTTGGGACTGGCCCCATGCAAATTTCTCCTTACCACCACCCCTGTTTATTTGGCTGAGGGCCCATGCAATATGGGAGAATCCCAACAAGAACCTATAGTAGAAATTGGCAAGGCCCAAGAAGCTCCAAATCTCAATGAGTGTTGTTGCGGATAACCAATCATGGATGACTTGGATCTTGGCTAGATCCACATGTACACCATGCTGATCAATGATGTAGCCCACGTAATGGACCCTGTCCATGCCGAAGGAGCATTTTTCCAAGTTGGTGTATAGCTTGTGCTGTCGTAGGGTGTGCAGAACCTATTGAATATGCTGCAAGTGTTCGGCCCAAGTCTTGCTATAAATTAGAATGCCATCCAGATACACCACTACAAAAGTATTGGTGAATGGTCTTAGGATATCTATTGGGTATGTGTTATATTCTTTGCATGAGT
>SNQJ01S0079642.1:0-23472 GCA_010110895.2 Picea sitchensis | reverse complement strand
TCTGTGTAATGTTTGTATTTTCCATTGTATCTTTTCTGTTCTTTTATGAATATCAGTTTGCAGTAGATATTGTACAAGGTTAGAATTTACAATATCGTCCATCATCCTCATGAAAGTGGCTGGAGCATTTTTCAAACCAAAAGGCATGACCAACCATTCAAAAAGGCCTTCCTTTGACTTGAAGGTAGTCTTCCAACATCTGTTTGTTCTATCGAGACCTGGTGGTAGCCAAACTTCAGATAAATCTTACTGAAGTATTTGGCCTCTGTGAGTTGATCAAGGAGGTCGTCAATTCGGGGAACCGGGTACCAATTTCTGATTGTGATTTTATTCAGAGCCCGATAATCAATACAGAGTCGCAAGGTTCCATCTTTCTTCTGTACCAGCACGATTGGGCTCCCACAAGGTGATGAGATGGGATGGATGTGCCCCTTGTGGAGTCATTCTTGGATCTGTCACTTGATCTCCTCATTCTCTAACAAAGAGCGATGATAGACTGGCCCATTGGGAAGTGGTGCACCGGGGCTCAGATCGATGGGGTGCTTGACCTGGCAGTGCAGAGGTACCCCTGTAGGTGAGGAGAAGATATCCAAGTATTGTTGCATGACCTTATCTACTTGCTTCTGTTGTGTGGAGAGGTCAGCTGCAGAGACCCTAAATGTGGATGTGATCTTTAGCTTATTCCGAGAGCAAATCAAGAAGAAGACAAACTTCCCCATTTGAGAGATGACCTTCCTGCATTGCTTAACAGAGATCAAGGAAACAACACTAGGTGGGACTGCCTCGGGTATCTTGTACAATTTCTTGTTCAAAGTAATAATAACACTACGAGGCCAAAAATCATATACAACATGACATTTCCATAAATAAGGTTGTCCCAAAAGAACATCACAAAATTCGAGAGGAGCAACATCACATAATACCTCATCTTTGAAGGGCTTGATTCCATATGACAATTGACACTGTTGGATGACGCGAAGATTGCTTCCTTGGTGGAGCCATCCAATGGTGTAGGGTTGTGGGTGCGACGTTGTTGGCAGGGAGAGCCGCTTGATGACCTTTGCTGAGATGAGGTTCTTCTATCTACTGCTATCAACGATGAAGTGCAACGGGGTGACTTTTACCCCCATCTGTGAATGGAAGAGGTACTCTCCTTCTTCTGGCTCTTCTGGTTCACCAAGCTAGAGCTTGGTGGTAGCAACAGTGGCACTGGGTTCCAGGTCAATGATCCATCTTCCCATTTCTAGTTTTGGCTCAGAGTTAGAATCTGCATCTGATTCAGGGGCTTTTACTTTGGCTACCAACGACTTCTTTGAGCGACAATCAATAGTGTTATGCCAAGGGATCTTATGGAAGTCGCACCACTTCATGGTATCTTTCTTTGTCTGTTTGGTGTCCTTCTTTGGTTGTGGCTTGGAATAGTTGTCATGATACTGTCCATATTTTCTTTGTCCTTTGTTCTATGGTTTGGGGCCGCCCTTTCTCGAATTTTGTTGTGAGGGGTTCCTAGGCCCAGATTGCTGCATCTTTTGTTTGAGCTTCTGCTCGATTTTGGTGACATATCGGTAGGCCATGCCCAAGGATGAGATGTACAGAAATTCCATTTTGGAATGGATGTATTTCTGCAGAGCACCACGATACTTGAGCACCAGATGTCGCTCCGAATCTTTGATACCCAGCTTGGTGTGCAAGGTATGGAAGATATTTGTGAAATCTGACACTGCTTGGTCTCTTTCTTGCTGGAGTGTGGTCCATTTGGTATACATGTTGTCATAACTTCCAACAAGGTAGTATTATTCCTTAATAACATCCCTAAAGGATTCCTAGGTGGCCATAATTGAAAATAATTAGGTTTCCTCTATTTCCTTTTTCTCACAAAAAGTTTCCCACCAATATTTGACATGGGGAACGACTTTGAGGAACGCAAAAGTAATTTTTTCTGTATTCGAAAAGTTATGGACATAAAAATACCCTTTTAGTAGATTCAACCACTTGTCTACAACATATGCATCTATATGACCTTCAAATATAGGAATATAGAATTTTATTTGTATCTTGAAGGGGACGACACCTCCGTTCAAAGAAGATGCATCGCCTATTGGTAGCTGCCGAAAGATTTGCGCGAAACTATCCATCATATCGTTCCTCTATTGCATGAGGGATTCCTTAATCAACAGTTTGAAAGGAACTCCTTTCCCTTCATATTTATTTTCTCCTTCCATGAGAGGTCGCTTGGGCGTGTGAGTGATTATGTCCTCAAGAGAAACAAGCTCGAGACCCAACTCTTTGTACTCTGACCTCATTGGGGACATGCATTAAGACGACAAGGAGCATACCTCTATGATACCACTGATACGGATTTTATGAGAATAAAAAAATGAATATAGATTGTTAATAGGTGCTTAAAACAAAATAACAGAGATACAGTAAAACTGGTTTTCTATTCAATAATGAAATAAGCTTAAACTGTAAAATGCAACGGAAACAAGCTTGCTGGAATGGTGGCAACTTATCTCTAAGAAGAGATGTGACCGTTGCATGCATTCACAAGAAGAAGATTACAATGAGTCTATAAAGGCCTTTTTACAGTAAACAAGAATGCCAAAAACCCTAGACATCCAAAATCCTAACCCTAGGAGATGAAGCGCCAAAAGTCATGTGGGCCTCATTTGGGTAAGTTAGTACATCAACTTCTCGGGGTCGTAACTTTTGCATACGATCTTCGTTTTAGGCGTGCGATAGCCTGTTGGAAAGGTATCATCAAGGAGATTCATTGTGGGAGATCAATCATGCCTTTGGCTATCATTGAGGATATTTATCTAGAAAAACCTTCATTTATGCCCTCAAAATGGCCCCGGTAGTTAAAACTGCTAAAAATAGTAAATTGCCAAAATTGTCACAAAACTGTTTTGAGCCAGTTGGAAATGGTAGGTGGAAAACGATATTCATATAGATAAATCTTCCATACATAGGAATCAATTGTCTCCATTTCGTTGAGGTCCCCCATCAGATGAGGAAATTTATGCTGAATTTGGCCCCAGGTGAGCCACTTGCCTTGGTGCAGGTGCTGCCCTACTTTGACGACTCGATAAAGATGGATTATTTATTGTCGAGTGCCCTTGATATGTGTGTCCACAATATGATCATTGGATTATTGTTGGATGTAGTAAGGGTTGAGCTCTATTGGTGTCAGTTGTTCTGCTACTTCTGAGGTGTCCAATAATGGTGGGAAATAAGGGCGAAGGAGATCCACGTTGAACACTGGGTGCAGGCCAAGGAAGGGAGGAATTTTGAGCTCAAAAGAATTATCCTCCACAACCTTGGTGATAGTGTACATACCATAATGGAGTGGTAAAATCTTCCAATGGAGTCTTATAAGGCATTCTTTCTACAAGTGCAACCAAACTTTGTCGTCCACCTGAAACTTATGTGGCACCCGATGTTGATCATGGCGTTGTTTGTACTTGTCATTGGACTTCTGTAGGATATCATGAACCTATCGATGGATGTGTTGGATCCACTCAATGAACCGAGTGTCTTTGTCAGCTTCAGTTGGAGCAGGGGATGATTCGGTCGAGGTGACCGCAAGGGGAAGTGCAACATCTCTGGGACCCAATGCTTGGAATCCCAATCCCACCTGAAAGGGGCTATGGCCAGTTGAGCTATGCAGGGATCAACTATAGCTATGCTTGACATAGGGAAGGATCTCATCCCATGTGCGAGGGTTCTTTGAATTATACATGTGAATAATATGTACAATCATTTGATTTACAACCTCAGTTTGGCCATCTGTCTAGGGGTGGAAGGTCGTGGATTTGGTGAGCTTGGTGTCCAACAGTGACTAGAGGCTCGACCATATTGTGCTAAGAAATCAACTATCCTGATCTAAGATAATGGTTTGTGGGATTCCAAAATGTACCCAGACACGTTAAAAGAAGATCTTGGCAGTGGCCTCTGCTGTGATGCTCTTATTGTGAGCAACTAGAATCGCCATCTTAGAAAAGCGATCAACAACCACCAAAACACAGTCATTTCCCTACTTGGTGGATGGGAGGCATGACATGTAGTCCATTGAGATGGATTCCCATGGCCTATCAGTTGTAGGAAGAGGGGTGTACAGGCCTTGTTTCTTAGTGGTCGGTTTGTAAATAGCACAGAGAGTGCAGGACTTGATATAATTGCTGACCTCCTATCGAAGTTTTGGCCAATAAAAATGTTTTTGTAGCATCGCCACTACCTTTTCGACGCCGAAGTGTCCTGCCACCCGACTGTAGTGGGATTCTCAGATTAGCTTTGCTCGCTCACTTGATGGAACATAGATATGGCCCAGACGACACAACAACCCATCCTGAAGATGGAAATTATCGACAATTGCATTTGCACCCAACATTTGGTAGGTGGTGGCGAAGTTAGGGTCCATCTCATAGAGTTGGGGCCATCCAAATGTATCATGGTCGCAAGAGTCTAGCATCGTGGTGAGTGTCACGACTGGCAGTCTACTAAGGAAATCAACGACACGATTCATGCTTCCTATTTTATACTTGATGTTGAGGTGGAATTGCTGCATGTATGTGGACCACGTTTCATGCTGGTCATTCTATAATTTTCCCTGTGTCTACATGAACTGCAGTGGCTTATGATCAGTGTGGATGAATCTCTCCTTCCCAAGAATGAATGTCTCCACTGGTGGAAGGATTGTACAATGGATTACATTTCTTTGTCGTAAGTAGGGTACTTATAGATAGTGTCTCACTATGATAGGCCACGGGGTGGCCGTGCTGAGTGAGAACGATGCCTACAACATAGTCTGAAGCATATGTCTCGATTTCAAGGAGATGCTGCAAGTATGGTAGTGAAAGTACTGGGGCTTAGCAGAAGCACTGCTTAAAATCATCAAATTCTTGTTGTTGGAACCGACCCCATGCAAATTTCACCTTACCACCACCCCTGTTTATTTGGCTGAGGGCCCATGCAATATGGGAGAATCCCAACATGAACCTGCGGTAGAAATTGGCAAGGCCCAAGAAGCTCCAAAGCTTAGTGAGTGTTGTTGGGGCTGGCTAGTCATGGATGACTTGGATCTTGGCTGGATCCACATGTAATCCATGCTTATCAATGATGTGTCCCAGGTAATTGATCTTGTCCATGCCAAAGGAGAATTTTTCCAAGTTGACGTATAGCTTGTGCTACCACAGGGTTTGCAGAACCTGCTGAATATGCTGCAATTGTTCGGCCCATGTCTTGCTGTAAATTAGAATGTCATCCAGATACACCACTACAAAGATATTGGTTAATGGTCACAGGATAT
Source organism: Picea sitchensis (assembly GCA_010110895.2). Lineage (NCBI taxonomy): Eukaryota > Viridiplantae > Streptophyta > Pinopsida > Pinales > Pinaceae > Picea > Picea sitchensis. The sequence goes on along the minus strand of SNQJ01S0079642.1, from coordinate 18,164 downwards.
CATCCATCATCCTCATGAAAGTGGCTAGAAAATTTTTCAAACCAAAAGGCATGACCAACCATTCAAAAAGGCCTTCCTTTGACTTGAAGGTGGTCTTCCATACATCTGTCTGTTCTATCGGGACTTGGTGGTAGCCAGACTTCATATCAATATTACTGAAGTATGTGGCCCCCGTGAGTTGATCAAGGAGGTCATCAATTTAGGGAATCGGGTACCGGTTTCTGACTGTGATTTTATTCAGAGCCTGATAATCAATACAGAGTCACCAAGTTCCATGTTTCTTCTGTACCAACATGATTGGGCTCCCACAAGGTGATGAGCTGGGATGGATGTACCCCTTGTGGAGAAGTTCTTGGATCTGTTGCTTGATCTCCTCATTCTCTAACAAAGAGAAGAGATAGACTGGCCCATTGGGCAACGGGGTGTTGGGGGTCAGATCAATGGGGTGCTTGACTTGGTAGTGCAGAGGTACCCCTGTAGGTGAGGAGAAGATATCCGAGTATTCTTCCACGACCTTATCTACTTGCTTCTGCTGTGTGGAGAGGTCAGCCACAGAGATCCTGGATGTGGCTGTGATCTTTCACTTATTCTGAGAGAAAATCATGAAGAAGACAAACTTCCCCATTTGATAGATGACCTTCCTGCATTTCTTAGCAAGGATCAAGGAAATAACACTAGGTGGGACTGCCTCGGGTATCCTATACAATTTCTTGTTCAAATTAATAATAACACTACGAGGCCTAGACTCATATACATCATGAAATTTCCATAAATAAGGTTGGACCAAAAGAACATCACAAAATTCAAGAGGAGAAACATCACATAATACCTCGTCTTTGAAGGGATTGATATCATATGATAGTCGACACTGTTGGGTGACGTGGAGATCGCTTCGTTGGTAGAGCCATCCAATGGTGTAGGGTTGTGGGTGTGGCACTGTTGGCAGGGTGAGCCGCTTGATGACCTCTGCTGATATGAGGTTCTTCTAGCTACCGTTATCAATGATGAAGTGCAACATGGTGCCTTTTAACCACATCTGTTAATGGAAGAGGCACTCTCCTTCTTCTGGCTTGTCTGTTTCACTAGGCTGGAGCTTGGTGGTAGAAATGGTGGCACTAGGTTCTGCATCAATGATCCATCTTCCCCTTTCTGGTTCTGGCTCAGAGTCAGAATCTACATCTGATTCAGGGGCTTTCACTTCACCCACCAATGACTCTTTGAGTGACAATCAACAATGTTATGCCAAGGGCTTTTATGGAAGTCACACCAGTTCCCGATATATTTCTTTGTCTTTCCGGTGTCCTTCTTTGCTTGTGTCTTGGACTGGTTGTTCTGATACTGTCCATCTTTTCTTTGTCCTTTGTTCTATGGGTTGGGGCTACCCTTTCCCAGCTTTTGCTGTGAGGGGTTCCCATGCCCAAATTGCTGCGTCTTTTGTTTGAGCTTCTGCTCGATTTTGACGGCATATCAGTAGGCCACACCCAAGGATGAGATGTCTAGAAATTACATTTCGATCTGGATGTATCTATGCAAATCACAGTGATACTTGAACACCAGATGTCACTCTGAATCTTTGATACCTAACCTGGTGTGCAAGGTATGGAAGATATTTATGAGATCTAACACTACTTGGTCTCTTTCTTGCTGCAGTGTGGTCCATTTGGTATACAGGTCATCATAACTTCCGACAAGGTAGTATTGTTCCTTAGTAGCATCCCTAAAGGATTCCTAGGTGGCCATGACTAAAAATAATGAGGTTTCCTCTTTTTCATTTTTCTCACAGAAAGTTTACCACCAATCTTTGACATGGGGAACGACTTTGAGGAGCGTAAAAGTAAATTTTTCTCTCTTCGAAAAGTTATGGACAGAAAAATAACCTTCTAGTAGATTCAACCATTTGTCTACAACATTTGCGTCTATATGACCTTCAAATATAGGAATATCAAATTTTATTTGTACCTTGAAGGGGGCGACGCCTCCGCTTGAAGAAGATGCGTCGCCTGTTGGTAGCCGCCAAAGGATTTGTGTGAAACTATCCATCATCTCGTTCCTATATTATGTGAGGGATTCCTCAATCAACAATTTGAAAGGATCTCCTCTCCCTTCATATTTCTTTTCTCCTTCCATGAGAGGTCTCTTGGGCATGCGAGAGATTTTTTCCTCAAGAGAAACAAGCTCGAGACCCAACTCTTTGTACTCCGACCTCATTATGGACATGCATTAAGATGACAGGGAGTAGACCGCTCTGATACCACTGACTGGATTTTATGAGAAAAACGAAATGAATACAGATTATTAATAGGTTCTTAACAAAAAATAACAGAGATACAGTAAAATTGGTTTTCTATTCAATAATGAAATAAGCTGAAACTGTAAAATGCAGGGGAAACAAGCTTGCTGGAATGGTGGCGGATTATCTATGAGAAGAGATGTGACGGCTACGTGCATTCACAAGAAGAAGATTACAATTAGGCTTTGAAGTCCTTTTTACAATAAACAATAATTCCAGAAACCCTATACATCCAAAAACCTAACCCTAGGAGATGAGGTGTCAAAAGTCACGTTGGCCCTGTTTGGGTAAGTTAGTACATCAACTTCCCGGGGTCATAACTTTTGCATACGATCTCTGTTTTAGGCGTGTGATAGCCCGATGGAGAGGTATAATCGAGGAGATTCATTTTGGGGGCTCAATTATTCCTTCAAGTATTATTGATGAGATCTATCCCTAAAAACCTTCATTTAGGCCTTGAAAATGGCCCCAAAAGTTAAAGCTACTAAAAATAGTAAATTGCCAAAATTGTTAGAAAACTATTTTGAACTAGTTGGAAAAGGTGGCTGGCCTCCGATATCCATCTGGATCAACCTTTCATAATTTTGGTGCAGTTTCTAGACAGGTGTATCGAGTGTTTGGGACCAAATGAAGGAAGCATTTCAAATAAATGATGAAGTAACACATGTGTGCTCATTTTTGTCCAATTGGTAGAAAAGTAAAAAGTAACCGAGCAAAATAGTTTGAATTTTTTATTCTGTAATTGTTATCACCTAGGAGATTAGGAGAATACCAACCGTCTAGGGTTGATGATTTTCTTTGTACAAATACAATTTTGAAAGAGACATTTTGTATCAATGGATTTTTTTTTCATTTTGCGTGAATTAATACAAATGCAAGTCGAAGAATCCATATCCCGTAAAGGTTGAGTTATGTGTCCCTATGATTATTTCATATTTCATATCATTTCTCATATATCTTTGATGAATGTTTAGCTACAATTTAGTACAACATCTACTGTGGTGATTGATTATTTTAGTCATCTAATTTGTTTACAATTTTTTCTTTGTATCGGCTATCAGTAGGTACAAGACCTGTGAATTAATTAGATTTCTATATCTTATGCTTCATTAAATTTCTTCTTATCTTTTTCTTCTTCTGTCACAAAGTGAGATTCTTAATTGGTTGATGCCTCACATTGTTCAACAACTTTATGTTTTCTTTCATTTCATGCATGGTTTTCATCTTAGCTCAAATATGGGAAACAACCTTTGATTCTGTTATACTATTAATTCAAATTTTGGGAATTTTTCTTACTTAATCTAAAATCAAAACAACAACCTAAAAAAGAAATAATATTTAAAACTCTTTTTCCTCTATGACAACACTTGTTACGAGACAACCCAATATCGAACCCGGTCTCACAGACCAGACCAATATCACTTTAACTCTTTTTATCACCATATTAAAAACTGCTACCACCCAGATTGAACTTGAACATTCATGGGTAGTCATTGAGAAGGATATTAGCATCTATGAACAATTGGAAGCTAGACAAAGACAACTCAGAAACCAACCATAGCTCCTTGTCCCCTAAGAGTTGTTTTTGTTTTCTTTATATCACACACCCTCTTTTCAGATGCCTAGAATTTATACTTTCAAGCCTTAAGTATAAACTCTGGAACAAAATATTTTTGGTGCTGTTGCCGGGGAATGGAGAAACAAAACTATTTTCCCTGGGAGAACGACATCTGTGAGTTTCTCTCTTTGATAGTGAAAAAAAAGTGAACACCTTTTAAAGAATAAGTTATTATTCACTTGGCGACTCCATGTTTAATTAAGATGGAATCTAGTTGAAGGAACACCAGACAAAACCCAGATGATAAGCAGACCAAGCATGTTTCTGATCCCAAAAAAAAACTAAAAACAAGGGGTTTCCTTAAGCAAACTACTCCTTCCTACCAGCCTAAATACACACAGTGTAAGACTAATATTCCAATTGAAATGCTAACTTCACAAGAAGTTTCCACCCAAGCCCTTTCCGGAGAAACGTCGGCTAAGACATTTGAAGCCAAGACCATAGACCCAAATTTTGTTTTCCCTGAAATTAAATTTGAAACTCATTCGACTACCTCCTGCATAAGTGAAGGTGAAAATCCTTCATTGAAACTCATGTCGATTGATATCCCATCAAATCTCAAACAAAATTTCCCAAACTCACAAAGTCTAGAAGAGTATACCATACACTCATATTAAACCCCTACAGGTTCTCCCGTCTACATTTCTTGCAAGTCAAAAGAACCGAGTCCCCGTATCCTGTTTTCCCCTTTTCCAGTTTTTTCGTCTTCTGATAAGAGGTTCTTGAAATATTTTTCGCTTCATCCCGAAGAAGCTAAAGGATCACTATACATATTTGAAAACCCTCTTTATAACATACCAGTTTCCTCTCCTAGAATATATATGGAAGCTACTGGAGGAAGAGGAGGGGGCGGTCAAGGCCCACTCCCACCCCCACCCCCTAGGATTTTCACTAAAGTAGTTGCCATATATGCTCCTCTAGTCCTCCCAGTACCCCTTCATGATTTACCTGAAAACTTCATGAAAAAACTACCTAAGTTTACAGGGGAGGGAGACTTAACCACAGTCGAACATATACATTTCTTTGATCAATTCACAGATATTCTTGGTCTCGAGCATGAAGACATATATTCATGGTTGTTTGTTCAAAATTTCAAAGGACAGGTGAGAACCTGGTTTAAAAGTTTGCCCACAGGTTATATATTGTCCTACAACGCGTTAAAAAACTCTTTTCTCTGACAATGGGGTGAAAGGAAAGATCACTTATATTATTTAATTGAGTTTGTGGCTTTAAGGAAGAGAAATTCAGAAACTGTTATGGAATTCATCCAAAGATTTAATAAGTTATATAACAAGATACTTGTTGAAGCTAAACCTTCCCAGCCCACAGAAAAAGTAACGCTCAATGGGGCTTTCGAACATGAGTTCGCATTGTTATTAAGAGAAAGGAAAGTAGTTGAACTTACCATAATGCAAGACGATGCCATAGAGATTGTGTCAAATATGATGGCTTCTGGTAAATTAAAGGAAAAAGTGGAAACGGGAAAGAGACCAAATGTTTTAAGGAACAAGCGAGACCCTCCAGATCTGGGAGATCCTCAGATGATAAAATGGATGATATGGCAAGGATAATTAAAGAATTGTCAAACAAAATTTCAAATATGGAACTAGATCAATCAAAAGCAGATCAGTTCATCAAGAGAGAATTCAAGAGGAACCCCAATCCTCAATTACAACAAAGACAAATTAAAAATGAAGATCAAAAGGTTCAGACTCCTTTAAAAAATGAAAATTTTATAGGAGGTAATGACATGCAAGAATTTGAGGATTTAGAAGAAGATATTAATAATCTCGGTGGATATTGTTATCAACCTCATTTAACTAGACACGATTATGAGACTTCTTTAAAAACAAAACATCGGTCTAATGAGGATAGCAACACAAATAATACAGAGGACCCTTCTTGCCAAAGAATCACCAATACTATAATGGTCGAGCTCCAAAAAAAGTATAATCTAAGGTCTAAAACTAAAAGCATGACAACTACCAAACCAAAGAAAATCCTGCCGAGAGGCGAAGTATATGAACCAAACACAAAGGGAACTAAAACTCAAAACACCAGGATGAAAGGAGTTGACCCACAAGGTTCCAAACTAAGACATCTAAAACACAGACAACAGGAACAAAAACAACTGAAAAAAAAGCAATACAAACAAGTAAAGCTGAAAAGAAGAGACCGAAGTATCAATCAAAGAAACTAAAAAAATCATAGGAGGTTTCAGCCTAGAAAACGATATTAACAAAATCAAAATACCAATACCTCTGGTTGAAATGGGAAATAATCCCATTTATCGAAAACAAAACACCAAAATGATAAATTTTTCAGATATGAGGAGTTAAGATGATGTTATAAATTTGGAAGATGATAAGCCTAATATAATTTTTGGTCCCCATTTTGAAGGGGTTAGAGATACAGTTGCTCCTTTTTACATTACGCTGAACGTTCAAGATCGTTTGCTACATAATTGCATGCTGGATTCTAGAGCCTCACATAATGTAATGCCCAAGGCTATTATGGAAAGACTGGGCCTCAAAATTACCAGGCCGTATGGAGACCTGTATTCATTTGATTCAAGAAAAGTTAAATGTGTGGACATGATTAAGGATTTAGTGGTAAATCTTGCACAAATCCCAGTAAAAAGTGTTCTAATGGATGTGGTTATTGCTGATATACCTCCGAAGTATGGTATGTTATTATTCAGGTCTTGGGGCTCCAATCTTGGAGGATCCCTTCAGCTGTACATGACATACTCCACAATTCCCATCTTTGGAGGGCAGTTCACCCGATTATACCAGGAAACACGGCTGGCACATACGGTAAGTGATCCTCATAATCCCAACAATTACCTTGTTTAGGTCGCTGATCAAGACCTTCAAAATTGTATTTTATCGATCGATGACGATATAGATGAATGTGCTGAATATCTCACAGAAGGAAATAAAACAGAAAAGATAAAAGAAAGTGTATATACTACTGGAATTTGGAAAATGTATTTTGATGGTGCTTCGTCATGTGAAGGAGTAGACATAGGTGTACTTTTTGTAGCACTTGGAGATGAGTTTATCATTCCTTTCTCTTATAGAATACAATAGGACATCGACTACACAAATAATGTATGCAAGTATGAAGCCTTGGTTTTGGGATTAGAGGCTGCTAGGAAATTAAATATAAAAAACTTGGAAGTCTACAGAGATGCAGAACTAATTGTGAAACAACTAAATCAACAGTATCAGGCCAAACATTCTAGTATGAGATCTTATAGAAACTACGCCTGGGATTTAATGGAATTTTTTTTTCTCATTAGTTAATGTCCATTACATTCCCCATACAGAAAACCTGCAAGCTGATTCATTAGCCAAAGCAGCCTCAACTTTTGCACCTCCTACAACTTTAAAACTTAAGTATCACATAGAGATAAGGCACGAACCCTCCATACCGAACAATATACAACACTGGCAGGTGTTCAAATATGATGAATAGATCAAAAAATTCCTCATAATCATGGAAGACTTTGTTGAACCACACATCGGTCAAGAAAACCAGAATGATCATACTTGCATTATGCAAGAAGGGGAAGATCCTCAAGAGTTCCAAGATAAGATCGTAAATCATCGCATGTTAGTACTAAAAAATAATCAAATCCCTAAAGGTCTAATTACCTTAGAAAAATTGTTTGATCATAATGATATGCCTTTTAAATCTACATTACAATCTCAACCAGAGGAAGTCAAAGATTGCGATATAGGCATTAAAGAAAAACCTAGAATAGTAAAAATATCAAAATATCTTCCTCCTGAGATGAAAGGAAAATATGCATATTTACTCGAGCAGTATAAAGACGTGTTTGCATGGTCTTACAAAAAGCTGAGAAATTATGACACAACTGTGATCGAACACAAGATTCCTTTAAAGACAGGTGTTAAACCTTTCAGACAGAAGCTCAGGCAAATCAATCCCATATTATTTCCCGTGGTCGAAAAAGAGGTAAAAAAACTCTTGGATGCCAAAATAATTGTACCACTCAGGTACTTTGAATGGGTAGCCAACCTGGTCCCGATCAGAAAAAGAGCGGAGAAATTAGACTGTGTGTAGATTTTAGAAATTTAAATAAATCATCTCTTAAAGACAATTATGCACTACCCAAAATGGACCATGTTTTAGAAAAAGTAGTCAGAGAAAATAGGATGTCCATGATCGACGATTTTTCCAGTTACAATCAAGTTGTTGTCAATGAAGACGATAAAGAAAAAACAACCTTCACCACCCCTTGGGGTACATTTATGTATGATAAAATGCCATTCGGTTTAATGAATGCAAGTGCTACCTTCCAGCGGTCTATGGATATCTCCTTTGTCGGCGAAAGAGATAAATTTGTGGTTATTTATCTTGATGATCTGACTGTTTTTTCTAAATATAATGAAGATCATTTGATACGCCTCAAGCAAACATTCGAGAAATGTCACAAATTTGGTTTGTCTTTAAATCCCAAGAAGTCTCACTTTGCAATGAAAGAAGGTAAACTCTTGGGAAATATTGTATCTCAGGACGGAATTAAAATCTATCCTAAAAGGGTCGAAGCTATTGACACTATAAATATTCCTATAAATGTAAAAGAAATCGAGTCCTTTTTAGGGAAAATAATTTTTTTGAGGATATTTATCCCAAACTTTGTTGAAGTTGTGAAATTGATTACAAATATACTCAAGAAGAACATTGAATTTAAATGGAAAGTCGAAGCTAAAGCATCGTTTGCACGCAACAAGAAAATTATAGGTGAAGCACTTGTGCTGGCAAGCCCTGATTATCTCAAGGAATTTTTTATTTTCTCATTTCCATCCGAACACACAATCACAACAGTACTTCTACAAAAGAACAAAGAAGATTTCAAGCAACCAATAGCATTCTTCAGTAAAAGCCTCAGAGACACAGAATTGAAATATGACATAATGGAAAAGAAGGCATACGCTATGGTGAAGGCACTAAAGGATTTCAGAACCTATGTGTTACACTCCAAGATAATTGCATATGTACCCACTAGTTCCATTAAGGATATATTGGTTCAACCTGATAACGATGGGAAGAGGGGTCGATGGCTCGCTAAGATTCAAGAATTTGATTTAGAAGTAAAACTGACAAAGCTCGTAAAAGGACAAGGTTTGGCTAAGCTACTAGCTGAATCAAATTTCAGAGTGCTCGATATAAATAATCTACAAGAGTGCGAAGGATGTATGGATATGGATGAACTTGATGACCAAATAGCTACAACCAGTATAGAACAAAATTTTACAACTTCGGTGTGGTACAAAGATATAGTATCTTATCTTCTAACTTTGAAATGCCCAAGTGATATGACTCCATATAAAGTTAGAATGTTGAAATTTCATGCTGTGAACTACTATATTGGGTTGTCTAGTAGAATCAGAGAACGAAAGGGTCATAAATTAATTCCATGAGGGAGTGTGTGGAGGACATCATGTGTGGAGAGAAACGACTTATAAAATCTTGAGAGTGGGATATTATTGGTCTAAATTATTCGCAAATGTAAATACCAAAGTCAGAGTCTGTAATTCATGCCAATTATTTGCAGGCAAGAAGAAACTCCCAACACTACCTCTCATCCCGGTCAAAACTAAATATCTATTCCAACAATGGGGGTTGGATTTTATAGAAGAAATTAATCCACATTCCAGCGCACAACACAAATGGATGCTGATTTCTACGGATTATTTCACCAAATGGGTAGAAGCTATTCTGACTAGAAAAGCCACAGATTCAATGGTGATAGACTTCCTGGAAGAAAATGTATTATCTAGATTTGGTTGTTCCCGAAAGATAGTTATAGATAATTCCTAGGCATTCAAATCTATGGCAATGGTCAGCTTTTTCCAAAAGTACAATATTAGATTGGGTCACTCCATGACATACTATCCCCAAGGCAATGGGCTAGATGAATCATCAAATAAAATCTTAATTACCATAATTAAGAAGGTGTTGAACGAAAATAAAAAATCATGGCATGTGCATTTGAAATATGCCTTATGGGTGAATCGAATAGGCACCAAGAAATCGATTGGCACTTCTCCATTTCAAATGGTATACTGGACTGACATGGTATTAGCCATAAACCTAGCTCTACCTGTGATGAAACTTTGGCAAGATGAAAATGAAGAACCAAACCATGTCACAAGAAGAATAAATCAACTAATTGATTTTTAGTAGAATAGGGTCGAGGTGGATGAAAGGCTACAGAAATATCAAGACAACATGAAAGCATTGTTTGATTAGAAGGCTAAAGATAGGGAATTCCTCCCTGGTGATTTGGTTTTGAAATGGGATGCTAGGAGGGAAGAATCGAAAAAACATGGCAAATTTGATCATATCTGGTATGGACCATTCAAAGTCTCAGCTTTTGAAGGAAAAAACTCATTCCTATTAGAAAATTTGGACAGTAAAATCCTCAATGCCCCTATCAACGGGCATTATCTGAAGCACTATATGAAATAAATGATTTCCAAAATTCCACTGTATATACCGGCTTGTGTTTTCGGTTTTCATATTTTTTCGGTAAGTTTTACTTTCACCGCAAATAAAACAGGTTAGTGACCCCCTAAAAATAGAGATATAAAATATTCAATGCATTGAATTCTATCAATCTGAAAACCCTGACGCTTTTCATGTTGTTTTCTTGTAGGATTCTGGTCTACAGCCCAAGCATCAACCAAAATAAAACAGATGGTCATGTATCAGGAAATTGATTTGCTCGAAACATGTGACAAAAAAATAATTTACTAAGATGAGAACGAAGTGGTAATGCAAATGTATGAAATTATGAAATGTCTAGATTTCAAATGAATATCACCTAAGTGCAACAATGGTCTCATGAGTATGAACATATTCACCCGAGGTATCATTAAAAGAACGAAATTTTCTGTGGATCTTAAAGGATTCCCCTGGATGAGATAACAATAAGTAAAATAAACAGGAGAAGTAAAGTGACCTCAGAAAGGGTTCCAAGAGTCAGGATTACATTTCCAAAACTATGTTTATGAAATCCAAATCCTTCTCTATCATCCTGTCCCAATCTGTGGTATCTTCCCCCAGACGCCTTCCCATGTTTTCCACAGAGGAAGGAGAGGTTACACTTTAGCTCTGAAAGCTGACAAACGAATCTTTAAGAAGAAAGGAAAGTCCTCATGACTTCTCAAACTCTTACTGAAAAAAGATATGTATAGGCTAATCTTGATTCTCTTAGTTCTTTTAACAGGTTCTAAAATTTTTTTAGTCTTGCTTAGAAGAAGGCCCCTAGAAATAAATTCCCCCCATAAGTTTTCCTATAGACTAAAATGTTTTGAAGGCCGAAAAGAAACTGATCTAGAGTAGTGAAAGTGAGTTGATAGACCTCTATTGCAAAATTATATACAGATGTCACACCTGGTGTACTTTATACTAATTGATTGCCCCCACTTCATTTCAAATAAAGCATAAGATGGATGGTGAAAGGAAATTCAAAAAATTGATTGCCCCCATCTAGTCCAAAAAAGAGATGATGAAAGGAAATTCATGAAATTATTTCCCTCATCTCATCATTTAAATACAAAGTTACAATTTGAAGTGGTGAAAGGAAATTCAATAAAGGGAATCAAATAACTTCACCGGGGTACTGAACAGGCTCGCTGGTAGTGAAGCAATGTCTAAGATATCTGTAAGGTTGTTATACATGAATTATAGTGTACTCTGGTAAATTAGTTTTCTTTGAAGTTCGATCTACATCCCAAGTTCGTATAGGACTCCCTGATTAAAAACATTAAAATTAATTCACCTTGAGGCAAGCAAAATCTACAAAACCTGTTAAAATTCATAAGGTTTTTTGGGTTATCTTAAGCAGACCACAAATTAGTATCAGGAAAGAGGAAGTCAAATGGCCTAAAATTGAGATTAAAGAGCGATTAGGTTTTGAAATCTTTCAGAGATAAATATGAAACCCCCTTTTTTCCTCTGCACCCTCTTCCTGAACAAGTTTTTGTAGAAACAAACTAATGACTCCATTTGCCAAATAAAGGCACGTGGTCTACTGTTCTTCTCCTCCCGCGAGGAGACGAGATCCCTAGATGGAGCCTATGTTGAAACAAAGTTTATTTTTCTTCTCTAAATCCAAATCTCCTTTTTCTCTAGTTACGGAGCCACCCTGAGTTAAAAAAAAAGGTCAAAAGGTCTTTTAGGATTTTTGGGTTTTGGGGTTCGGCTATTCAAAAGGTATGGTTTTTTTAATAACAACCCCAAAGTATCGGTACCAAAGTCTTTAAAAATGATTGTTTAAAAGGAATTGAACAGATTTTAAAGTAAATAACTAAAAATGTTAACGACCTTCTAAGCCTTTCACATGTTCTTTTTTGACCATCTCAACTTAAGCATCATTTCAATTGTCTTGACGGACTTTTCACGAAGTACCTTTTAATCATGATTAATTAAGGTTTAAAACACACTTAACAGAGCATTAATCAGTCGTAATTCAGGAAATCAAAGAGTTGAACTTGAGTCTACTTAAACCCCGATTCCTAAAGTCGCGAAGTTCTTAAAAGATAATACTATGTTTATTAAGAAGTGAGAAGGTTTAATGATAATAAATCCCATCACGATTCAGGATTTATTGCGTTAAAAAGTGGTCAGAGTACCGATACTCCAATCCACGAAAAGTAAAGACTAACCCCTGATCATGATTAATTAAGGGGTTAAAACAAGTGGTTAGCGCCTAAATAAATCCCATCGCGGTTTCACGATTCAGGATTTACTTGTGTCATGCCTCTTGGGGACACGATACTTGAAACTTTGAAACATGAAGTCCCGAAAGAATTAAGCGCTTAAACATAATTAACTTAATTTTAAAAACAAGTATTAAGGGTATTGAATAACTTTTCACGTTTCTCTATTCAAGACTTTTCGATGACATTCCTTTTGAAATTCCGGTTTTGAATTGCCAATATGCGGCAGTATCTATAACAGATTAATGAGATATTTTTAACATTAAGTGCGTATCTCCAAGCGTACCATCCCCATTAAAAGCATTTAATTTTTTATCGCCTGTATCGGTACGCTAAATTTAAGACAGGTTAAAGGTTAATAAAGGTTTCTTATGTTTAATTTCATTCTTACTTTCAGACTAGGAGTGAGTTATACTCAGAAGAACTCACACATTTTTCTCCGCAACAGGTTTTCATTTCATCACAAATGTCATGGCACCCAGAAAAGTGCCTAAGAAGAGTGAGGAGGCAGGTGAAAGATCGAATCCGGATGGAGATGTTATATCTGACACTACACCGCATGGTGTGGATTCAGTCAAATCCTGGAGGCGGATTTTTGAAAATTTATACTATGAGATTAGGAATTGCCCCGATGATTTTGGAAATGAAAGGACTAAAAAGAAAATCAGAGACATAGCAGAGTCTGAGCTTCACAAAATATCCACACTACCGAGACTCATTCCATACAATGAAATGATATGTTGGGCTTTAGAGAAAACCGACATTCAGATGAGGAGCATTCTAAACAACCAAGGGGTTGTTGTCAGCTCGTTCAGACCCAAGCATATCCAAGTGATGTATAAACTACCCCCTAATTCTAAATACATTTATAATGCCAAATTCGTAGTGGAATTTCAAAGAAAGGAGTGTACAAAATTCGATCAAACATATCCGGCTATAATCAAAGAATGGTGGGGAATTCCAGCAAGATTTAGAGCTGATACTCATGGAAATTATGCCACAACTCCATTAAATGAATACATGGTTTATATAGATTTTATGCTATGTATACTTTTTGGGAAGAAAAACCCTACCTATTTCCCTGCATAATGGGTGCCACTTATACATGAAGTAGCCGAGGGTTACAGTTTCAACTAGGGTAAAATTTTATCAGATAATCTAACTAAGGAGATTGCAAAGTACCAAATGAAAAAATCGAAAGGTTGACCTGCATATTTTTACATGTATGCATATATTATGGATGCTATCTATTACATGACTCCTTTCCCCTTGATGAATTGGAGTTGGAACCCAACCTGCATGGAGCCCATTCATGTTTATCATTCTAAACTATGGGAGGAGAATGTTAAAGATTTCTTTTACGAAATCTGTCACCATGTGGTGATACCTTTGCACCAAATTTTGTATGGTTATGCACCCCCTCATATTTCATAGTCAATCATGGGAAACCTCAAGGCGATGCAAATTGGTTTATAGAAGAGGGTTTCTCCTATGTCAGGGTTTTTGGGTGCTCAATTCCTCCTCACCCACTTCCGAAATTCCTTCCCCACAGACTGGTGTGCAGGGAGGTGGTGTACCAAATAATAACAGGTGGCATCGACATAGAGTTGAAAGAATCTTAGAAGAATTTCTGGCCACTTTTTCATGTACATATTGGTAAGTGTTCACTACTTAACTTTGGTCATTCCAAGGTTGAAGTTGTAGCACTGGAAGACATCGAATTGGTAGATCTTGAACTTAGAAAACATGACCCTTATAAAATTGTAGGAAATCATCTTACTCATTGCAATATGAAGATGTATGAACATGAAGCTTCTCCCTGTGACAACATGTTCAAGGGAGCCAGAACCTATGAGGAAATATTATACAGAGTTCAGGCATTATCACTCGACCTACAGACCAGCCTTCTGACTTTCCAGAAGCATAGGCGAAGTGGTTTGTCGAAGATTCTATAGGGAGAATCAACAACCACTCCTCCAGCTCAAGGAAGTATTCCCCTAGATTTCGGATCAGAGGCTCATGATAAAGGGACTGCAGAAGAAAATCCAGAGAATACTGAAGAGTCTTCACAAAAAGTAAAAGATCCACAATCAAAGAATCTAGGGTCTGAAACGAGTTCCAAATATGAAACTCCTTCAAATTTGAGTCAAACAATTCCTCCTTTATCATCAACTATTCCTACTAATATCCCTAAAACAACAGGAGAAAATCAATCTGCAAAGTTGTATAGCCCTATTACATCATTGAATCCTTTATAGTCAACTTTTGGGACTCCTCATCTGGAAGTCATATATGTAAGTGACCTTACTCCTATCTCTAGAGAAGAGATACCTCCCTCTGACTAATTTTTCAATAAGAAGAGGAAGGTAGTACTAAAACAAGAAATGCATCTAAGAGAAGGCACAATGGTGAAGAAACACAAAGTGCTCGTAGATGGGAAAAACCTAGAAGAGGAAGACTTCGCCACATAAGTAGTAGGCTCTATGGGAGCTTTGGTAACTGCCAATTTATTCTCAATTGACTCTCTGAAAAGAAGGATGAAGAAGGAAAATCAAATGATAGCTTAGTTGCAGAACCAAATAAGGCACACATAAAAAAATATTCAAGAGGAGTTGAAAATGCCAGGACTGCTGATAAGAAGGAAATCCAATTGTTGAAGTCTAGTTTAGATGAAGCAAAAAAGAAGATGCAAATGAGTCAAGTACAAGTTATTTAGCAAGAGGAATTAGTGAGACAGCTACAGGTTGAGCTAAAATACATTGAAGGAAAAGTGGTGAATATAACAACATTTCAATCCCAAGCACTAGAGGTGCATGAGAAACTACAAGAGGAACAACAAAACATTCTTTCTAAAATAGAGATCGTTCAAAACTACTTCCTGGAAGTAATCCACTCACTAGATAGCATGGTTTTAAATGAAAAAGAGGCCACAGTAGCTCACACTGCTTTTCAAAAGGTAGTAGCGTTTTTGGCTAGAGAGGAAGTACCAACAACCCCAAAGATGACTGTGGAACAACAGATCAGGGGAGACATCATGTTAAAAACATGGGAGACCAATATTGCCAAAAGCAGGAAAATGGCAAGAGAAGTTAGGAAAGAATGCGAAGAAGTGTTTGATCAGCTAGATACAAAAACACTGGGCATTGGAAAAGGTGATTGTCCTGGGCTATTAGGACAGATCAATGTTGTAAGGCATCAACCGCATATCAAGGAGAGTTGGAATGAAGCACAACTCGAAATTTCACAATTGAAGCAAATTGACATCAACCAAATGGATAGGTGGCTAATAAAGCCAAATCTATAGTTGCAGTCGACAAATTTTGACAAGGGAAAGATCGAAGATAGGCTGCCTAAAATTCAGAGGAAGTTATAGGTGTTTGAATCAAAGGACACGTCAGAACCTTCTAGAATTTTGGTGCAGTTTCTAGACAGGTGCATCAAGTGTTTGGAACCGAGTGAAGGAAACGTTTCAAAGAAATGATGAAGTAACGCATGTGTGCTCATTTTTGTTCAAATGGTAGAAAAGTAAAAAGTAACTGAGAAAAATGGTTCGAATTTTGTATTATGTAACTGTTAGCACCTAGGATATTAGAAGAATACCAACTGTCTAGGGTTGATGATTTTCTTTGTACAAATACAATTTTGAAAGACACATCAAAGGGATTTTTTTTGGCCGATTTGTATCAGAGGAATTTTTTTTCATTTTGCGAGAATTAATACAAATGAAAGTCGAAGACTCCAGATCCCATCAAGTTTGAGTTATGTGTCCCTCTGATTATTTCATATTTCGTATCATTTCTCATATATCTTTGATGAATGTTTATCTACAATTTAGTACAACATCTACTGTGGTGATTGATTATTTTAGTCATCTAATTTGTTTACAGTTGTTCCTCTATATCGGCTTTCAGTAGGTACAAGACCTGTGAATTACTTAGATTTCTATATCTTATGATTCATTAAATTCCTTCTTATCTTTTTCTTCTTTTTTCACAAAGTGAGACTCTTCCTTGATTGATGCCTCACATTGTTCAACAACTTTATGTTTTCTTTCATTTCATGCACGATTTTCAATTTATCTCAAATACGAGAAACAACCTTTGATTCTATTATACTATTAATTCAAAATTTGGGAATTTTTCTTACTTAATCTAAAATCAAAACATCAACCTAAAAAAGAAACAATATTTTGATCAAGGGATCAAATTTTGCTCAAAAATTTAAAGTGCTCGGAATCTCTTCAAATCGAACGAGAGCGTATACCTCGTCATTACAAACCCAACGCAACTCATTTGGGTTCAAACAGACATCAGGAGCGAGAGATATCACATTCTGTTCAAATTTACAAACATGCAAAAAAAAGGGTTGCTGACTGTACAGTCCATATGGACGCTGACGTGGCAGGTTGTACAACACATGGAAGACAGGCATTCAGATAGTTGGTATGTGACTTGGCATGTTTGGCAGTGAATGGAATGATGACACGTGGCCCAACAATGGCCACCACATGTCATCCATTTATTGGTTTAAAACTTATGTCGTTGGCCGGAGTCGACCCCGCGACCTCCGGGCAGGGGAAAAGACTTGGCAAAGAGCTGCCAACTGGTGTGCCACCAGTTGTTCCTTGTTATATATATGGTGCAATATATATACATGTTTGTATATGAGCGTGGTTTGTGGTGCGACCGGGTCGGGGCTTAGCCCCAACCCTTGGTCACACGATATATTACATATAACCCACAACTATATCATATGGACGCACGCGCACGGTTGTGTTTGTTCCAATGGTTATATCAATGACCCACCATTTGGCCTTTGACCATTGGCTTATGTAACAAGATCCTATGTTAATGCTAGCACATGGACGCATGGGTCATACGACCTGGTCCTTGACAGTTAGGGGCTAGGTGCGCCCGTAACTGTCCTACAGTTTGCACGGTTCATGCGGTTACATCCGGTGCTAGGTTTTTACACTTAAATATGCATGTGGACTAGGTTGAGCCAACAAGGGTGTGTTTTGTAGATGGAGAGGCAACAAGCTTGAAGGGGGGACTTCCAGGAAGCCTATCTTCTTCATTTTTTAGCCAAACGAGGTGGCGAAAAAGCCCAACTAGGGGTTTTTGGACGTTCTGAAGCCATTGGAGCAGTCTATTTGGCATTTTGAAAATTGTAAAGCACGTTTTTTAGCACTTTGAGAAAATAATACAAATGATCCATTGGAAGCTGGACCAGGAGATGTAGCCCAAGAGAGTGGTGAACTCCTTTATCATTTGTTGTGTTATGTGTTTTCTATTCATTGATTATGTTGTTGTTTATATGCATATTGAATGAGTAAATACTAATAAAAATTGTGTTGTAAAGATGATCCATTTGCATTTTAACACATAAATTTTACTTGCAAATATTTTCAAGAATACAAGTCTTCTTCATTTTTAGATCAAGTTGGTATCAGAGCATAGGTTTTTGAAGACTTGATTATTTGCAAGTGTTTTGTTTT
>SNQJ01S0079641.1:6173-29048 GCA_010110895.2 Picea sitchensis | reverse complement strand
TCATGTCAAATTTGGAGGATAGCTGTGATTTCACCTCCTTGATAACATCCATGTTATTTCCTACCAACAACATGTCATCAACATACATCACTACATAAATGAAGTGATTACCAACCTACTTGGAATATACACAGTGTTTAGCCCTGCTTCTTACAAATCCCAATCCAAGGATGTATGTGTCAAACTTTTGGTAACACATCCTAGGTGATTGCTTCAGACCATATAGTGACTTCTTTAGCTTATAGACCAGCTCTTTCTTTCCCTTCACTACAAAGCCTTCTGGTTGCTTCATGTAGATTTCTTCTTCCAAATCCCCATGTAGGAATGTTGTCTTCACATCCATCTATTCCACTTCAAGATCAAAAGTAGTAGCAATAGATACAAGAAATCTAGTAGAAGTTAACTTAGAAACATGAGAAAAAATATCACCAAAGTCAATTCCCTCTACCTGGGAATAACCTTTTGCTACTAACCAAGATTTGTATTTCTCCACTTACCTTGTGCATTAAACTTCTTCTTAAAAAACTATTTTCTACCAACATATTTTCTTCTAGCTGGCAACTCAACTATATCCCATGCCTCATTCTTATCCAAGGCATCCATTTCTTCAACCATGGCCTTCTTCCAGAGTTTACTATCCTCTGAATTCACTGCTTCCCTGACAGTTCTCGGATCGTCATCAGTAATAGATAAAGCAAAATTAGAATGAAAATCAGGTGGACTATACCTTTCTGGTTTCCTTTTATCTCTCAGTGATCTCCTCAATACTGGGGTATGAGGTTCTTCTACTTCTTCTTCTTCTTCTTTTGCTTCCTCTTCTTCAGATGATTCAGATTTTGCATCATCCAACTGAAGCTCTATTTTCTCAGGTTCATCTTGCATTGGTAGGAATTCCTGTTTGGACACATCTTTTACCTCTCTAAAAACAACATCTCGATTGTAAACAATCTTCTTGGTTTCCAGGTTCCAAAGCTTATAACCTTTCACACCATCTTTATAACCAATAAAGATACACTTTTCAACCTTTTTATACAACTTACTTTTATTTTCCTTTGGAACATGTACATAAGCATCACAACCAAACACTCTAAGATGTTGAAGAGGGGGTTTCTTTGCAGACCATACCTCGTGTGGATTTTTATCATCCAACATTGATGAAGGTGATCGATTGACCATGTAACATGATGTATCCACTGCCTCTGCCCAAAATTCTTGTCCTAACTCGACATCGCTGAGCATGCTCCTTTCTTTTTCCATCAGTGCTTTGTTCATCCTTTCTGCAACTCCATTCTGTTGAGGAGTGTATGGAGTAGTCTTCTGCCTTGCTATACCACACTTCTTACAAAATTCTTTGAATTCATTTCCGCAAAATTCTCCACCATTATCTGTTCTCAATACCTTTATTTTCTACTCTGTCTGATTTTCTACCATAGCCTTAAACTCTTTAAATTTATCAAATACCTTAGATTTATTTCTAAGAAAATAAATCCACGTGTTCGTTGAAAAATCATCTATGAATGAAACATAATACACAGATTTACCTAGGGATGGAACATGAATAGGTCCAAACACATCACTGTGTATCAACTCTAAGATCCCCTTTGCTCTTGTAGCACCAGATGGGAATCTTACTCGGTTCTGTTTACCATATATGCAATGTTCACAGAAATAAAAATCCAGAGTGAAATTAGACATACCTTCAACCATGCCTTTACCGTGTAGTGTTCAAAGGCCCTTTTCTCCAATATGCCCCAGTCTTTGATTCCACAACATGGTCTTCTTTTCAGGGATGATATTGGTCTTGTTTTCTTTATTTGTCTGCACAAGGAAAACAAAACTGTTACACCCATTAGTATAAGTGTTACCCAACAACTTGTACAGAGTTCCACACCGAACTCCCCTCATCAACACCATTTCCCCTCATACCATCTTGCGAGTGTTCTTTCCAAATACAGTATCCACTCCTGCATCATCCAACTTGCTTACAGATATTAGGCTCCTGGCAAGTTTTGGAATGTGTATAACCCCAGGGAGTTTTCTAATCCTTCCATCTTTTAGCAGCAAATTAACCCTTCCACGTCCCAATATTTTTGCTGCCGAGTCATCTCCTAGGAATACATCACCACCATCATATTTTTCATATTCAGAGAACCACTCCCTGTGAGGAGTCATATGGTATGATGCACTTGAGTCGATCAACCATACATTGCGGTCTGCATGTGTACTTGTAGATGCTATTTAAACATAACCTCCTTCTTTAGTGGAGGTTTTCGCCTTTGTGGAAGCGGTACTATAAAATCCCTTTGGTTTTTCAACCTTCTTATACTTGCAATATTTCTTATAATGCCCTATTTTACCACACTTCCAACATTTCCTGAAATATTTTCCTAGAGACTTAGATCTACCTGTAGATTTAGATCCCCCCCCTGAAGGATTTCCAGGATTCCTGTCTTGGGTACAACCTCTTAAAAATAAAGCATCTGTGCTATGACCATCCATGCTTTTCTGCCCCATCTCTTCAGATAACAAGGATGAAACTACATCCTCATACTTCAATGTAGATTGAGTGGTACTATCAATTGCTACAACCAGAATATCCCAAGAGTCTGGGAAAGAACATAACAAAGTAATACACTTATCTTCTTTTGCAACTGTAATATTAACAGAGACAAGTTGACTTACCAGAGTATTAAAGGCATTCAGATGTTCTTCCATATAATCTCCATCTTCCATCCTAAGATTATACAACTTCTTTCAAAGAAACAACTTGTTTACCAGGGACTTTGATTGATACAAATTCCCCAACTTATCCCATAGTTCCTTGGCTGTAGACTCTCCTGAGACATTCAACAACACCGAATCTGCCAGGCAGAGTCGAATAATACTCCTTTCTCTTATGTCCAACTTCTCCCAATCTTCCTTCGACATACCAGTAGGTGGTGTACTGGTAGTTTGTGTACTGGTAGGTTGTGTACCTATAGCTTGTGTGCTAGTAGACGGTGTACTAGTAGGCTGTGTACTAGGATCCACAACGATCCATTGTTCTTTGTCTACAAGAATGTACTCCATCTTGAGCTTTCATAGCTCAAAGTTTTTATCGTTGAACTTCTCTATCTCGATTCGAGATGAGCTCTCCATTCCTCTTTCTATACTCGAATCTCCACTGCAAAATCTCCCACTAAACCCAGGTTTATCACAAAACCAAGATAAAATTGATCTATCAAGACCGAGCCAAACCCTCAACAACAAATGCGTCCCTTTGAAGACAAAAACGAGCTCTGATACCACATGTAAGTTTTAAACCCGTGAAGTAAAGAAATGCATATAGATTCTTAAGCAAAACAAAATTTAATCAATGGCTCATACACAGAGTACACAAAGATTTTATACCGGAAACCCTCAACCGGGAAAACATTTATTATATTCATTATATCGAATTTCACTATTCACCATACAATATATATAATGTTTTTAGGTATTCCGTAGATACCAAAACCCTAATCCCTTAATCTAGGAATAATTTACAAAACTGCTAAAAATAACAAAAACCGCCCAAAAAATAATTTCGAGGCACTGCCTCGGGCTACCATCTGTTGCCGAAATCTATGCGTAACCAGGGGGGACATACCTACCCCCCCCTAGGACCCCCCTAGGAAAGCGCCCAGTGCACACAACACAAAGAGCACTACTAGAGGGATCGTTAGATGTAGTTGTCAAATCTGACGCACCCAGACACAAAGATGAAAATAATATAACACATACCCAACAACATCCAAGTCCTTCCAAGGCCAACGTTTCACTGAAAAGGGCTCAACCCCCCTAGGTCAAGTTGTGTTGGGGTGCCTCTGGTGGAACGTCCTCTTCTTCTCCGGTGTAAATCCCCTGATTGATCTCCATCCTGTCTCTGCCCTCTGATGGGTCTCAACATCCATTTGGTGGGCTCTTTAACCCCATGGAGGTCTAAACTGATCATCTCCCCATGTGTACGGGTCCAAATGGTACCTGTCCGTCGAAAAAGATATTGCACGTCAAAATCTACGCCCTCCATGGGCTCATTAGTCACATAGATCATAGCAATGTCAATGACATTTCATCATCAATATTATTAAACATATGCATAAAATCCCTAATACATCAGTCAACATCTCAAGGACGTTACACAAGCCTACAATACAAGTCTGGAGAAAAGGACAAAAGGTTATATTGGGCTAGTGTCCACAGAAGAAGGAAATTTCCCAAAAGAAACCTCATCCAAGCCATGTAGGTGGGTGATGTGGTCAGGGGATGTCCAAACATGTGGGTGCAGTGAGGGCCAAGGATGCAAAGCTGTCATCTGTGGGTGCCTTCATAGAAGGTGAGTTGTACCTATCATGGATGCATTTTTTAAGCCCATTATTGCCTTTTATTCTTATTATTTTTCATTCTTTTATCTTTTATTGCCTTTTTTTGTTCAAGAGCTAGTCAGGATACACTGCCCTGGTGTGGTGACCAGTGGTGACAGTGTTACCCACAAGTATTTTCACATAATGAGAAGGCTGGGTCATGATGAGACCCCCTTTCCCTTGGCCATGCAACCAAGAATCACTGCCCTGGCATGGTGACCAGCTAATGGCAATGTCATACTGTTAGATACCCATGGACCTAATATGTTGGCTCGTGATGAGACCCCCTATCCTCTGGCTAGACCTTGTTTTATTATTTATTTTTGGCTAGACCTAGGTCCCTCTTGTTTCTTGTTGAGAATATTTTTATGGCTTTCTCGGGGATCCCTGGGCAAAGCATCTCAAGGTTTTGTGTTAGGCTTTTATCTTTTACCAGCTTGCTTTTACCTTCTAGGCCTTTAACCCCTTCTTCCCATGAGATAAGGTACAATCCTGAAAATAGGTCAACCTAATGTCTGGACAAGTGGAATGGGATAGATGAGTGGGAAATGATATGGAAAAGTGGTACTATGATGGGAGCGGACGATGGCTTCTCAGAAATTCACCCCAGTGGCAAACCAAAACCTACAGACACGGGCTTGCTAAGGAATCCCATCAATCCCCCTAAACATGGTTAAGTGGGAAAGTGTAAGATCCAAGCATTTGTTAGAAATAAAAGGAATCAGATGCACATATTCAAAAGGTTTGATGATCAAAGTGACACATACCCTGATACCTGGACCAATTACCTCATGGAGCAAGAACCATCTCTGACATAGGACCCGACCGATGGTGATGGATGCTGCTACTGCTGGCAAGATGAAGATGCTGGAAAAAGAAAAGATGGGCCCTCCAGGGCCATGCTAAAGTCAATCCTGCTCTTGGTACTCCATGTCTAGGACCCGTGGGCCTCGAGACATGATCTCCTAGTTATCCATGAAATTCGGGGGATAACAGGTTGTATTACTCTTCAAAGCATAAATGTTAGGCCAATGACCAACACTATGAAGGTGGGGGTGAATGAAGGATAAGTATTAAGCATTACCAATACCAATACCAATACCAATATGCATTGCCAATACCCTTATGCCTTTCCAATACCAATACCAATACCAATATCATTTCCAATACCATACCATACCATACCAATACCAGTACCAATACCAATACCATTTCCAATACCATACCATACCATACCAATACCAATACCATTGCATACCAATACCAATACTAATATTGCATACCATTGCATTGCAATGGTATGCATTGACAATGATATACATACGAATACCATTTCGAGTACCATACCATACCATACCAATAACATTGCCTATACCAATACCAATACCATACCATTGCATACCAATATCAATACCATTGCATACCACAATGGTATGCATTGGCAATTATATGCGTACCAATACCATTCCAATAGCAATACCAATACAATACCATACCATACCAATACCAATACCAATACCATACCATACCATACCATACCAATACCAATACCAATACCAATACCATAGCCAAAAACACTAGACAGTGTTCTTGAAAATTGATCTCATCTTCAGAAATTGCACTATGCCTTGTTGAAAAAAACCCTAGTGCCGGAGATACTCCAAAAAATGTTTTTTTGGTCAACAGAATGATAGCATAGGGGCCCCACTAGTTGAAAATCGGTGCTCTTAATCCATTGCAACTAACGATTTGTGCATCCGAGTCCAGATTTGAGTTTTATCGTGAGTTGCAACTCGCCTCCTCAAGCCATTTAGGGACATGTGGTCAATTTGGTCCAGGGGCATAAAATCCAAACCGAGTAGCATAATAGATTTCCGTAAGCTCCCACAAGTCTATTTGGCCATGGCCCACGTGAATACACTAGCCAAAACCACCCGACACAGTGTTCATGAAAATCAACCTCCTCTTCAGAAATCGCACTATGCCTCATTGACCAAAACCCTAGTGTTGGAGATACTCCAACAAATGGTTTTTCTATAGACGAGATGATAGTGTAGGAGACCCAATAGCTAAAATCAGGTGCTTCAGATCCAATGCAACTGACGGTTCGTGCATCTGAGTCCTGGTTTGAGTTTTATCGATAGTTGCAACTCACCTCCTCAAGTCATTCAAGGACATGTGGCCAATTTGGTCCATGGCAATAAAATCCAAACCGAGAAGCATAATGGAGTTTTGTAAGATCCTGCAAGTCTGTTTGGTCAAGGCCCATGCGATTACACTAGCAAAAAAATCCCGACATAGTGTTCTTGAAAATCGACCTCATCTTCAGAAATTGTACTATGCCTCATTGACCTAAACCCTAGTGTCGAAGGTACTCCAACAAATGGTTTTTTGGTCGATAGAATGATAGCGTAGGGGACCCACTAGATGAATCCTAGCGCTATTAATCCATTGCAGATGACAGTTCATGCATCTGAGTCTCGGTTTGAGTTTTATCGCAAGTTGCAACTCAGCTCATCAAGCCATTCAGGGAGAGGTAGGGAAATCATTGCAGGGGCGTGGTCATCAATGTAGAGGAAGGGAAAAATCATGGAAACAAAAAACTTCAAGGCATCCAATGACAACCTACCCATCATGTGACCAACTAGCAACTATATTCATGCAAATGTACAAGTCTCCTATGTTGGAACACTATCATATGGAACATCTAGGTGGGAATTATACATGTGGAACATCCAAGTGTCAAGTAAGAGACCAGATTTTCTATTCTGCATTTACCTATAGACAAGGTGGGTGATAAAATATAATTCCTTTCTTTCCATTCATAGGAATAAGGTTTGCATAGTCCAATCAAAAGGATTCCACCCATTCTCTATTCTAAGTTGTATCATCCTCCCTAAACCATACTAGTTCAACTTTGTTCCAGGTCCCTTAGACTGTAGAAATGGTGGTCAATCACGCATGCTCAAATATTTTATTGCACATTCCATCACATCCTAATTAGTAAGGTTTGGAAAATCCTTACTACTATTATGAGGGTTTCTCTTTTGATTTATAGTATTCTTGTCATTCTTGTTCTTTGATTGGTGATTTATTCCCTTACTTTATGCTTTAGAAAAAGATCAAAGGATTCCTTGTGAGCCTCAGGTGGCATGATGGTAAATCTTGTGGTTTCTTGAGTTGTTTATGGATGTTGTTTGAATGTTTGGTTTCTTGGATTCTCTATGTCTTTTTTCATGGCCATTACTTTTCAAATACTCTCCTTCCTTATTTCAAGCAAGAGAACAACGCATAATAGTTTGGTGCATTCATATGTAAAATCAATCATTCGTTACATAAGGAGGATAAGGCCAAGCTTATATTTGTCCTTGTCTTTATCTCTATCCCTACTTATGTAGGCTCAACACCAAGTTATTGACTAACTGTGGACAATGGTTATGTCTTAGCTCCAAGAGTCTCTTGTAACGTGCATATAAAGGCAAGGCATAAACTCAAGTTCAAAGTGGTATGATATCTTGAAGTAAGTAGTGGTATGATATCTTGAAGTAAGTATGAGATATGTCTCCCATTTCTAGGTGATAGGTGCTTATGTATTTGTATGGTTCTTGGAAGGTGACACTCACTCCCTTTATGTTTGTGAGGTGATCTCTAAAGTGACACTCACAACCAGTATGCAGTAAATATTCTTCAGAAGTTTGGAATGATGGATTTCAAATCCATGGACACTCCTATGACCACATATATAAGAAAAGTAAGAGACTCAGATTCTGATCCAGTAGACCTGTCTCTATATCGACAATTGATTGGGTCATTGATTTATTTAGTAAATACTCGACCAGACATTTGCTTTGCCATAAACACACTAAGCCAGTTCTAGGTGGAATACATACATGAGCATTGGATAGCTGCAAATCATGTTCTAAGATATATTTGTGGGACACTAAACTATGGTTTAAGATATAACACATCTAGTGATATACAACTTCATGGATTCACAGATTCAGATTGGTTAGGAAGTGTAGAAGACAGAATGAGTACTTCAAGGATGTGTTTCATCTTGGGCTCCACTATGATATCTTGGGGCGGCATAAAACATAAGTTTGTCGCACTCAACACAACAAAAGAAAAATATATCACAACATGTGATGCATGTACAAAAGCAATATGGATGAGAAAGTTGATTTCTGGATTATTTGATCAGGTTCCATATTTGACCATAATACACTGTGACAATCAGAGTTATATAAGGCTATCAGAACACCTAGTGTTTCATGAACGGTCGAAACACATTGAGATCAAATACTACTTTATTCAAGATAAATTCCAGGAAGGAGAAGTGAAGCTCTAGTATATCCCCACAGATGAGCAAACAACAGATATATTGACAAAGCCTCTGTCCAGAATAAAGTTTGCATACTTACGAGACAAATTGGGGATCGTGGAAATAACTCCCTTAGCTGAAAGGGAAGAGATGGCTCTCCAGGTTGGGAGGAAGCACTGACATATCATTGATTTATGGACAATAATTTTTTATCCTTGAAAAATGGTCTAGGATGGGAAGTTCCATTTCCAGTTCGGAAAGTGGTTTGAGATTTCTGACGGACAGGCATTTTCCAGTTTGGAAAATGGTCCAGATCGAATGGTCATTTTCGTAATGAAAATGGTTCGATGGATTGTTGATGTACCATAGAAAATGATTCCCCTTGTGGCTAGTGTGGGGGAATGGTCTAGGAAAATATTTCTTCTTGATGGTCACTCTCAATAGTGGTCAAGAAGATTGGTCCACCTCACCGGACAATCATTCTTTCAAAGCTCACAGTTGTGAGAATTTTCGAAGAATGTTCTATTTTGGAGGTTGGTGCAGGGCAATCATTTCCTTAGGAAATGGTCCAGACAGTCATTCCCTAGGGAAGATTCATTATCTCTAGGTTGCACTTTGTTTAGTGCCGGAGGAATGGCCCAGATAGGTGAATGGTCCAGGTTCAACAATCAAGGACATACATTCCCTAGGGAAGACTCATTCTCTCCTGGTTGCACTTTGTTTAGTGTCGAAGGAATGGCCTAGATAGGTGAATGGTCCAGGCTAAAAAATCAGGACAATTATTCTTCCTTTCTTGAGAATAATAGTCCAGATATCCCATCGTTGATTTTTTACTCTCTAAGGGAATATTCTCTTCTAGATCTCACAAATGTGAGTGGAAGAATGGCCCAGATGAATCAATTTATAGTATGATATTGTTTCTGGGCAGGTTGATATCAGATGATATGATTATTATGGAGAATATATGTCTCCAGACAGTTGAGGTATGATACTGTGGTGGATATGTTCCAATGTTTTTCATGGATTGAGTAGTTGTGTACTACTATGGATAGACAAAGTTGTGTTCTATCAGTTGACATTGTACAAGTTGTCATGGAGATTATCCAGTTGGATAATAATGATGGTGCTCGTGATTTAATTACCCGTGTGGCTATAATGATGCTACTAGTTGAATGGTCTGTTTGTGCTCAACAACATTATCCGTTATACCTCCCTAGCTATGAGGGAGTGTTGATATTATGGTAGCTGTGGGAGGTATTAACCTCCATTTGTGACCTTTGAAAAAAATAGAATATTTCAGAAGCAAGAATAGATTTGGATATAACCCTAGAAGAGAAGTCAGCTAAAGGAAATATTCTATACTAATGAATTAGCACCTAGAATGAGAAGTTGGCCCAGGCAGTCTGGAAGAAGCAATATAAATACAGGAGGCCAATCTTCATTTTAGTAAGACTTCCAACTGCAGTGCGCACAAGTGTACTTTTGTAGTTCTGAGAATACTGGCCAAAATGAAGACTGACCTCCTATATTTATACTGTTTCTGCCAGACTTCCTAGGTCGACTTCTCATTCTGGATACTAATTACTTAGTATATAATATTTCCTTTAGTCGACTTCTTCTCTTGGAGGCTAATAACCTAATACAAATCATTCTCTTGTGTCGACTTGTTTTCTAGGGTTCTTAATCAATTATTTAGGGTTTCTTCCTGCTTCCTAGAATATTCTATTCTCGTCAGGTTTACACATGGAGGTAAATACCTCCCGCAACTACCATAATATCAACAGGGGCCTCATACACTATCAATCTTAATTGATCTTCTACTTTGTTTATGTTTTAAAAAAACAGAGGCTTGCTAAGTTTTGGGTGTAATTTTTTTTTGTATAACCCACCTTCTATCCCTACAACCACTACTTGTAATGGTTCTTTTTATCCTTTATCAGTCACTTGCCTTTGTCAAAATCCTCCTTAGAGTACTACTTTTCAATCTGGTTTACAAAGAGCAAATTCTTTGTCAATTCTAGTACATACAGTACATCATGTACCTACTTAATTTCTCCATTTGGCATCTTTATAAGTAAAATGCCTTGACCTTTTACCATATATGATAAAGCAACTTTTTTTCCCCATTTTTTGTCACCATCCAACATAGAAAATCATTCCCTATTATGTTCCATATGACCAGTTCACCTATTTTCCACTCATCTCCAATGCACTATATTTCATATGTAGAAAGGGTTTATACTCTTTAACTCCACCACTATCGTCTTGTTCTTCTTCAACACAATTATTTGTATGCCTTTTCTACTTCAACCCTCTTGAATTATGATTTTTAATTCTGCATTGTTTCATAATAACCTAGTTTACCACAACAAAAGCACTTACCTTTACCTAAACTGGCTTTGCCCTTTTTCAAGTCTTCTTGTTTTTTTACCTCCATTTTGTCTCCTTGTTGGCCAAAGTTTTGCTTCCATTTTCACTTTTTCTTCACTGAAGACACATGCTTAGAACCTCCATTATTATTGTAGGCTTTTCTCCTATATTTCTACTTTAAATGTAATCCTTGAATTCCATAAAAGGTCAACACTTCAACTCTAAATAATAAACTCAGACTCGTGATGAACACTTAAATTTTTTGAGGCAAACTGTTTAGCATAACAATAACTAAATCTCAATTATCAATTTTATCATCAACTACAATTAATTGATCTTTTACCCCTTTATGTTTGTGAGGTGACACTAAAGAATCTTTGCAATCATAGAACTTCCTTACTTCCATGAGTGGCTGCCATGTACTCGGTTTCTGTAGTTGGAAATGCAACTACACCTTGCCTCTTACTCATCCAACTGATTGCTCCACCAAATATGTTAAAAACATAACCACTTGTAGATTTCTATGGTTTAGATCTCCAGCCCATTCTGCATTAACAAAGCCATGTATATACTCACAGACTTCCTTAATGAGAATTTGTAAATATATTTGCATGACTAGATGTTTAAATGTGAAAAGGGATCGCATATCATCTACCTATGGCAAATGCAAAGCATAATAGACATAAGCATATGCTTAGAAAAGGGAAAAATTGAAGGAACGTGAATGTGAGAAAATTTTACTATCTAGAATAGATGACTGATAGAAACATTGAGCGTGGGTTGGTAGACTTCTCATTAAGATCATTTTCATGATGCAATTTTATGATATGCTTTCGACTAGTGCTAACCATGCTCCTTTATATCTGTATCTAAGAATGCCCCTGTTGAACTCCTTTTTGTTGACGGGCGAAATTGACCGCTCGTCAACTGGAGGGGTGGATCCGGTCCGGGGTTGTCTAAATAACCCAAGTCGTTTGGGATGATCCACTCTGATGGGTTTAGTGGCTCCATAAGCCGATCTAAGTCCTAGGAAAACGAAAGAAAAAATAAGCTAAAGAAACTAATCTAAGTGAAAAAACAGCTACAACAAACTATATACAAATCTGAAATATATATATACAGTTCACTAACTAATACTATAAAACAATCGTTCTACTTATTAAATATTCAGCGATCGATACAATTAAATCCCAATTTTATATGTACAGTATTTACAGAATACAAATTTTGATCGAAATTTGCAAAATTATTTGTAAACTGTCTTATGACAACGAAGCTATTATTTTTTATTTTATAATTTTTATGAGAAAGGGATAAAATGACAACTATCTAAGCTAAGCAATAACATAACAATCCTAACTGTAAATCTGAACTATAGAGATGAAGAGTGAGAGGCGTTCAGATTACAAGAAATTTATATATTAACTAAACTAATTAAATAGCACTAACAGAATAACCTGTAGTAACGCTTTCCAATTTGTCCCGTGCACAGTATCTGATTTAGTTCTTCGATGGGGGAAACCTGCACCCAATTTTCCACAAGCTTCTCGTAAACAGAAAGCAACAACGCTCTTTGAATATGAATGACAGAACAAACAAGACATAAAACGACAACAATCTTATAGTTTATAGATCATCACATTAGATAAATCCCAGTGCGAAGATTTGTACATAACCATTCATTTAACTAAGAAGATAAACCTTCTATTCATTAAATTCAAACAGAGTGATTGTTGTGAGTAAAATGAGATACGTCAAATATGGATAGAATTTAAATCATAACGCATCAACCTGTAACAAACGTTGATATCTAAAGTAGTCAATAATTTGATTACAAATTAAAATGCACAGAAACTTGAACAAAAGTAAGATAAATTGAAGCTAAAGCCGTACAACAAATCCACTTCTATTCGAGTCTGTATAATCATAAGTCTATAGTCTTTGTTCTCCCAAAAGTGATGGGTTCTTTACAAAAGATAATAAGTATATAAAGGCCACAGGGTAAAACATCCCTGTGGGAATTATAAAAAACCGTTTGCAAAAAATATGGGAACAATCTCCCAGATTCGTATTTCTGCCTAAGACTAACAACCTAAACCAAAAAATGTGTAACAAAAGCATGTTCTAAACTACCACAACAGATCCAATTCCCATTGAAATTCATGTGTACCTGTAGATAGACAAGAATAAACAATTTTAGACAATGTTTAGTTGTGAAATCAACAAAAATCCAACTTTTATGACTAGCTACAGAATCTCACGATTCTGTAGCTTGTCATATTTACAAACAAAATCATTTTAAATGAATCCAAATGATAACAAGAATGTATGCGGTCAACCAAATAGAGCCTTTATTACCAATTCAAAACAAACAAATCTTTCTTGGTAAAACATACCAAATCTTTTATGCCAATTCGAAACAAACGAAATCGTATTGAATTAATCGAATGGTAACAAGAATGTATGCGATCTATCAAACAATTCTTTTGTTACTAATTCAAAACGAATACAATCGTTTATGCTAATTCAAGGACAACAAAATCGTGTTAAATCGGTTCAATCCAAACAGAACTATATTCGATTTAGCAAACAAATCAACGCAAACACAATTGTTTATGCTAATTCAAAACAAAATCTTTTGTACTAATTCAATGCAAACACAATTCAAAACGAAATCATTCTTGGCCATTCGAAGTAAACATAATCGTTTTTGAATCAATTCAAACAAAACAGAACTAATTCAGAGCAAACACAATCGACTATGCTAATTCAAACCAAATCATTCAAAAATCGATGTTGAAATAACATACCTTGGCTGTAGGGACATGATTCAGTCATGATAACTTTGAGTTAACAAAAGCAATAGTTGCCTCAACATTTCTGAACACGATAGAACCCGTGGTATTATGCCTCTTATCATTGGCTTGCAGTCTATCATTTTCCTTAGACAACACAGTAACCCGTTCCTCCAAGGATTTAATTTTGGATTGCAACAGAGGGACATCTGTGTAGTATCGTTCGAGCCAAGAGTTGCATTGAGTGCACTGTTGTGATCGGGCCGAGTCACCATAGGTGGGGGTTATTTTAAATTACCAGGGGTTCCACTGTCAAACTTGATTCCGGGGAAGTAAGGGTCATCCTTGAGGCACGATGGGAGGTTGGATACATAGTCATAGGGTTCAACAGAACAAAGGCCGTGTGAGTACGGGTATTCCTCGGCCAAAACGTGTTCTATCTCAGAGTCTGAATCTTCACTGAAAATAATAGGCTTCTAGTCTGTGTTTTGTTTGGGCTTGTTCCGAGCACACCTAGATACCCATCGTGCATCCTTCTTTCCCTTGTTGTTGACATCTGTATTACCCTTTCCCTTCTTCCTTATAGGCCTCTTAACAGTTTTAGCATTGTCTTTCGAACATGAGTTAGGCATGATGTCGTGTAGGTCAATGTTGGGGTAGGTCGAGGGTTCGACAGTGGGTAGGAGGGTAGGAGGTGGCACGACAGGCCCAACAAAGGTTTCAGTGACCACGGTCTTGTCCACTTGACCACATTTAGGAGTGGCAAAGCCATTCCTCAATAGGAAAGCTTGCCAACAGTCACCACTCATCCTCAAATGATGAGCAATCACGATTTTGATCAAACAGTGATGGAAGAGGCTGGAATCAACCTTCTCCCTCTTAAATTGTTTGGCCATTTTATACAGACTACGTAGGAGGTAGTGAGACATATTCAAAGGGAAATCTATGAAATTCATAAGCAATCGAAGATGGTAAAGAAACACTAAACCATATCGACCTTCGCAAGTGACGAATTTCTTAACAATGGCCAATAAATCATGCCACCTAGACTTAAGGGCAGTGACTGGCATACCTCTGTCACAACTGACAATTTTTCTCGATGTAAACAGGAGCGGCCACGTCACTTCATCAACCTTCGAATTCTTAAACCACCTCTGCCCTTTAGCTGGCAAACCCGTAGCTGAGTTGAGGAATTCCTCATTCAATTCAAGTTGGATGTATCCAACTTTGGCCCTGCATCCATCGAATGTGAGGGCACACTGTTGGGTGACCACGAGGTTGAAACCCTCAAATTTTTGGATAAAAACTAACCAGCCATTATTCTCCAAGTTCTCACAAGCGTTATCAAATAGCAGCAACGTTTGGATTCCATTAGGTTCTATGCGCACTACAGGGGCCATAGGAGAGAACGCACAATGAGCAGGGTAAACGGTGAGGAGGCTAGACAGAGTAGACACAGGACCAAATGCTCACAGGTTTCCCCAAAACAAACAGAGGTAGCCCGAGATACAAGGCAGACATTAACACTTATGCGTGTGAGGGTGGTGGAATGACTCGATACCATGCAAAACATTCATTTTGATGTGTACAATTGACGACGCCTTGGTGATTCAAATCACTATTGGTGTGTGTTAAAAACAATGTAAACGACATGCCAAACAAACAACTATTGAAAACCACGACAAGTCGATTCGAATGTTTGAATCAAAAAATAGATTTTGTATGATTTAAAACAAAACAATCATTTTGAATATAGCACCAAGGATTTGATCATAAAATTTATGCGTTGTATGAAACCATTGCACCAAGGATTTAATCAAAGACACCAAAACTCATTGCATGGCGAATCTATAAATTGAAACCATATCTATACACATGCAAAGTAAATAAAGGTTTGGTGTTTTGACACATGTATAACCAATATTG
Source organism: Picea sitchensis (assembly GCA_010110895.2). Taxonomy (NCBI): domain Eukaryota; kingdom Viridiplantae; phylum Streptophyta; class Pinopsida; order Pinales; family Pinaceae; genus Picea; species Picea sitchensis. The sequence continues at coordinate 13,254 of SNQJ01S0079641.1, read as the reverse complement.
AGTTAGAAGTGAAATGACCACATGAACAAGAGTATTCATAATAATCCAGTGACAATTTTAATGCCATCGACATGACTTGCGACTCGAGGTTTTCACGCTTGTAGCCGTGAAAATGAAAACAAAAGGCAGGTGTGTGAATGCGCAAGATAATAGTGTCGTTTTGTTTTAAAGATTTGCAACGAGTATTGAGGATTCAAAACCCTTGTGTAGGCAGCTTGTAAGGAAAAGATAAAAATGAAAAATGGCTGCCAACACTTTTACAATGCCTTTTTTCCAGATCATAGCTCGATATTTTCATGGATTGAGTTACAGACTGATACTACTTCTCTTCACTACCAAGGCTTAGTCTGTGGAATTAGTGGTTTTAAGTTAGCAATCAATCAAATACTTCATAATTTGCACTGTTAAGCTCTAAATCTTTTTCATTTATATTAGAAACAATGTTAAGCTCTAAATATTTGTCATTTACATTATAACCAATTTTCTTTGAACTTGTGTGTGTACTATGATTTGCAAAGCATGTTTACCTTACTGGTATCTGTAAATGATATCTTCATCTGTTGTATGATACAAGTGGCTTTTGGGTTTCCCTTTATCAAATTTTGCAAAACATCCTGAGTTAGGGAGAAATGTGGCCTTTAGAGAGTTGGAGAATATTTTTCTTGTTATTGCAAATACCTATGGTATAGTCTAGACTCTAGACTACATGCAAGTGCCAACTAGGAAAAACTTGTACTAAGATTGGGATATCTAAAAGGCTAGCATTTATGCATTAGGGATTATATATCTTAGTTTAGGTGTGGATTAGATTGAGTTATTGTTTGTCAGTATGATTAGCCAAGTATGATTTAATATAAGAGGTGCATACATTGAGTGAAACAAAGAACGAAAGAAGAAGATGACAATATGATACAGGGGGAAGTCCCAAGGCTCAAGTGTGAAGGCACAAAGGAAGGTGCCATCTTTTTTAACACTGTTGAGTTTCATTTTTGTTGAAAATGTTGGGTGAAGGCACAAAGGAAGGTGTCAATTATGATTGAATCTAAGAGACACATACATTAAGTGAAACAAAGAACATAAGAATAAGATGACAATATGATACAGGGGGAAGTCCCAAGGCTCAAGTGTGAAGGCACAAAGGAAGGTGTCATCTTTTTTAACACTGCTGAGTTTCAATTCTGTTGAAAATGTTGGGTGAAGGCACAGAGGAAGGTATCAATTATGATTGAATCTAAGAGACACATACATTAAATGAAACATAGAAATGAAGAAGAAGATGACAATATTATACAAGGTGAAGTCCCAAGGCTCAAGTGTGAAGGAACAGAGGAAGGTGTCATCTTGTTTAACACTGTCGAGTTTCAATTTTGTTGAAAATGTTGGGTTTAACTCAATCCAAAATGGCATCAAAATTTATTTGCATTTGATGGGTTATTGAATTTGTTTTTGAAATGCACTCTGACCTGATTTTGTCCTCCTATGAGTGAGTATTTATTGTTAGAGGTGAAAATGTGAATAGATTTGAACTTTGCACTTGCTTGTAAGTTAATTGTTTGAAACATGAATGTGTTTGTAAGAACAAGTGCATGTGTTTTTGTGATCCTTGCATTTATGTAAAAGAGTTGGTGTTCTTCTAGGTCTATGCTTTGTAGGCTCCTGCTTACTATAGTCTAAATTTCAAGGAAGTCTGCTTTTTGTAATTAATTTTGAGTGCAACAAAAAGTTGTTAGCATGATATAACATCATTAGGCATGCATGAAACATTTAATGGCTTGAATAAGGATGATCACATCTATCTATTGCTCCAAGTCTATTTCCATCTATGTACTTTTCATTAAGAGTGGGTTATCTAAGTTTAGTATTTATATATTAGAACTTCTGTATGTTAGGTTAGGAGTAGATTGGATTAGATTCTATTTGGTTTTAGGATTGCTGGAGTATGACTGAATATAAGTGACACATATTTCCAAGTAAACTTTTAAGGCCCAATTGTGAAGGTTCAGAAGGTGTCAACGTTTCTTACACTGCTTAGTTTGAATTTTGTTGAAAATGTTGGGTTAATCAATCAAGAATGGCATTGACATTTCTTTGCATTTGTTGGGTTGTTGAATTTGGTTTTTGTTAAGAAACCAGAGTTTGTGGTTATGGGTATGGGGATGCCAGTTTTGAAATTAGGTTTCATGGAGGTGAGTGGGTGGTGTATCACATAGATATGTATGTAAAAAGAAAACATAACTAAATTCTCATTAAGGCAGAATCCCCTACGACTTTACAAGGTTTTATAATTTAGTGAAAGATTCGCCCATATTTTATAAGATTTTATAATTCAATGAAAGATTCGCTAATATCTTACAAGATTATATAATTGACTAAAATATTCGCCTAAAAATTATATATACATTTTATATTATTGATAAAATAGCCTTCATTTTTTCCTATGTATCATGTGGATTTGCCCATTTATTATACATATAAATTTAGGGGGGGTTCTTAAAATCACCCCTGACAGGGATGATTTTAAGGATGGAAATTTATTTTAAAATGTAGAAACCTTGGCGAATCTTACTAATCATTCATATGCCAACTCAGGATTTTACTAATCTTACTAATCTTACTAAGGATTTTATATAGTTTTTATAAAATTTTGGCGATTTTTAAGGTAAAATAATTTTATCCTATAGAATTTGGGCGAATCATTTTTAAAATAGCGAATCTCAATTTTGGAAAAACCATGGAAAATTAGCCCATGAGCGAAATTTAGCCCCTAAAATCATCCTGATCGAGGTATATCTTGCTCCGAGAGCAAACATCTCTTCATAGTTAATCCCTTCCTTCTGAGAAAAACTTTGGGCCACAAATCTTGCCTTATATTTTTCAGTACTACCATCAGCTGCGTGTTTCGTCTTGTAGATCCATTTTGAACTCACCACAGATTTTTCCTTTGGTCTGGGAACCACATCCCATACATCATTCTGCATAATGGATTGGTATTTGTCTGCCATGGCATCTTTCCATACTTGATTTTTTGCAACCTCTTCATAACTGGAAGGTTTTGCATCCATTATGTCACACAAGCATTCCACGTAATTGGAATACAATTTCGACTTCTTACTTTCCCTAAAATATTTCTCTGGGGCACAAATTCTTTCTGCATCTCTAATAAGCTCTTGTGCCCAAGCTGGCATAATCTTGCGAGAAGGTATCTCGGCTAGTTTTTGAGGTTCTACTATGTCATGATTTTCTAGAATGACTTCATATGGTTCAACTACCTCTGGAACTTTAGGAACTTCATTCTCTTCTTCGTGTACCTCTTTTACACGTATCTGTTTGGATTTACTGAAAGTTGCATTCTCATTGAAGGTTACATCTCGGTTGATCTCCACTTTTTGGTGACTAGGAATGTATATCTTGTAAGCCTTCGATGTGTCACTTTAACCAACAAATATGCCTTTCTCTCTGGAAGGGTCCAACTTTGTCCTCTTTTTCTTGGGGATGTGAACAAATACAGGGCATCCAAATATTCTTAAATGGCTGACTTCTGGCTTCTCTCTTGAAAACATCTCCTCATGTATCTTGTTTTCAAGTGTTGAAATATTGTAACTGCGAAGAATATTCTACTTATTATCTTATAGATCAATCCCTTTTTGTAGATTGATCATGTCTGGACTTATGTATGACCAAATCCCCTTTTGTGGATTGGTCAAACCCTAATTAAATGGTACTAATTGAGAAGTCGACCCCTAGGGATAATTAAAGTGGTTTTAGCCACCAAGTGAAGAAGTTGACCCTGCTTCATGAAGACACACCACACTAGCGCTCCCAATCTAGTATAAATAAGAGAGGCTAGCTCCTCATACACTCACTCAACCACTCATCTAGTGCACAAGTTTTGGAGATAGGTGTAGTTGCTAGAGGAAGGAGAGAGAGGTGCATGCTCAGTCTTGGTTATTCTTGATGGTCTTGTTTTTTTATCTTGGCATTGTATTGGTAATCTATATTAAAAAAAATTGTTGGGTTTTATCCCCCAGGATGGTTTCCCAGGATAAAATGATGTGTACCTTGTGATTGTGTTTCTCTTAGTGATCCTGCTTATGCTATTATTGTCTAGTAAATTGAAAAGAACTAAATAGCACCTCTAAATTTAACATGGTATTAAAGATAAACTTAGTAGAGCATCTTTCACTAGGTAACCAAAAACGTCATTATTGTCGTACAAGAAAATTAAGGTTTTTTGTTGGAAGGGAATTTTTGCCTAAAACATATCTAGGGAAGTCAACCCTAGCCTAACGAACTCATTGGCAGCTTGAATGCACCTTCCAGTGGCCAGAGCCTCCAGAAAGCCAAACCCTAGTTTTCACTGGTATCAAAAAACCAAGAAACCAGAACCAGTACTAGAAGTACGAGTGCATATTTGCACAAGCTCAGTTTCAAGGGGTAAAATTTGGATTTTCTGAAAACAGACTTCACCAGCCTACTTGCCTTAGCCTAGTGCATCTAGTCCCTGGATCAGAATTCCAAAATTTGAAAGTTGAGAAATTAGGGTTCCCTCATAAAACCCTAAGTTGTAGTTGTAGTTGCAGTACTAGTTACAGTTGCAGTTGTAGTCACAGTGCTAGTTCATTCATGCCAGTTGCAGTGCCAGTTCCTTCATGCCAGTTGCAGTGAAATTTTTTGTGAAATGTTGGGACTGTTATTTTATTGCACCTTGCCCTAGAAAAACATTGTCAGAGGTATGTACTTACATATGGTTAAAATGTATTATTAAAGGGGTACTTGCAGGAGAAAGGATATTTTGACAATCATAGATCTAGAAGGATCTCAGATCCAACCCATTTAGAGGAATAATGCACCCAATTATATTGATATGCATCTATTTGTTATTATGTTGACTTCTAGGTTGTATGTTGAAGTTATGACCATCATACTAACCCTTGGTAAAAAATTAAAGCCAAAGTATTAGAATGAGATTAGAGTTTATTCTCTAACTTAGATTTCTGTCTAGATAACATATTGTCTTAATACAAAGGACAGGTTCAAGAAAGCACTTGTCATCTTGAGTGAAGGAGACTTGGAAGAAAAGCAACACACTCATTCTTGAGGACAAGACTCCAAGTTCTAGGTTTGACTGATTAAGTTGATAAAATTCAAAGTTGCACATGACAAGTTTAATAACTACCTCATTACAACTAAACACTATAGTTGAGGTAGCAGACAAGTATTATACTTGGTAGCCTATGAGCATATTGAGATAAATTCTTATTGTAATCATTTACTAGATACAACTAACATCTCCTCTAGGAGAAAATTCTTGTGTTGGTTCCAGGTTACCATGGATGGATGTTTGATCACAACACTAGAAGAGTGTTGATCTCATTTCGTATTGTATTTCTTACTTTTGATCTTTTCAGGTCATAAATGATAGATCTAAAGGAGCTTCTGTGACAATTATTCATGCTATTGTTTTATTATTATTATCAAAAGAGTATTATTCTTGTTGGTTGTTTTGTTGACCTTGTTTTAGGTCACAGGTGATAACCACAAGGAAGCTATAGTGATGGTTGAAAGAGGCAACATATTAGATGAGACATAGAGCAGACTATCCAAGTCATATACATGATTGTATGCATTCAGAAGATGAAGAAGAAACTACTTTTGAGATACAAAGTATCTCATATGGAGATTAATTGTAATGAGCGGAAGGCTCCAAAGATGACCGAACATTAAGTAGACTTGATCAATGGATAATGAAGCCACCTTGACAGGAAGTAGAAATTGTTTGAAGTCTGACTGAGCCTTTCATATTAAGACTTGGTATTCTACACCAAGTATATCCTATAGAAACTATAAAGTCTTTGTAGACTCAGAAGAAATCAAGACTCGGAGTGAGCCTGATCTCAGAGAGGATCAGATGGGAAAAGAAAACATTTTCTAGGACTCATAGACATATTCCATAAGTTGAGAAGACTAGATCATAGCTTCAAAGACCTCTAGGAGACATGAAATCTCCTGAGAAGATTCCTTTGCCTCAGTAACAGAGAAGGAAGCCAGTCAGAAGGAATGGGAGATGCATTTTTTCATGAGACTAGAAGGGAAGTTAGTGTTGACTTCCAAGATTGATCTAACAGATCAAGCATGTTGTAGACAATAGTATAAGAATGCACAAAGACTTAATTGTGTCCAAAGGATTCTCCCAGCAAGAGGGAGAAGACTATGATGAGACACTTACTTCAGTAATTGAAGAAATAGTTCCAGTGTGTTGATGATTACAGTTGCGTGAGACATCCTCCAGGACACAGACTGAACAATTCGGCTTGTGAGAGAGCCCATGAGTTGGGTGTGCCCATGAGATGGGTGTGTTGTTCCTCTCTAAGAGGTAGATGGAACTTTGTGTGCCCCTGTATGGGGAAAATTCCCATGAGATGGGTGTGTCGTTCCTCTTTGAGATGAAGATGGAACGTTGTGTACCCCTGTGTGGGGAAGATGCCCACGAGATGGGTGTGTCGTTTGAGATGAAATGATGTGTACCCTTGTGAGGGGTGAAGGATCCCATGTGATGGGTTTACTGTTCTCCTCTGTGTAAAGAGTTGAGATGATGTGGTACTCTAGATGGTTCTCTTGTGAGACTTAGTGAGATAGAGATCTGTTGAGTAGGATGTTCCTATGGCTGAGCACAGGTGGATGTGATCCTAGTGGCTGAGCAATAGTGAGTGTGTTTCCAGATGTGTAACGAACCTCCTCGTTACGAAAACTACTCTGAGAACAGGTGCAATTTTTTTGTTTTTGTTTAAGGTGTGTAAGCGTGTGGAAGTACAAACACACTTGACTCTACGTCGCCAATCGACAACCAACAAGACGCAACCATGAGGTTCAACACAAGAAGACTGAAGGCACACAATGAGTAACTGCAACAATATACGACCCTAGGCATAAGGCGCGATACACAAACATTAAGACATACTGGGGTTGCACAGTAAGAACACAGAGGGAAGAATCCATGGTGTTAGGGTTACTATTTCTGCACAGGAAAGCAGGGCGTTTAGTCTTATGTCTTCTCGAAAGAAGATTAGACAGGCTCCTGGAT
>SNQJ01S0079639.1:27276-57586 GCA_010110895.2 Picea sitchensis | reverse complement strand
TATGTCTTGTTTGTCCTGTAATCATTTTTGAAGAGCACTACAACTTATTGTTTACGAGAAGCTCCTGGATAATTCGGTGCGGGTTTTCTCCCTCCGATCAGCTAAGACAATTATTACACACAGGACAAACCTGGAGCGTTCCTTCAGGTCAGTTTGTTTTTTAGTATTTAATAGTTTATTTGTTAGTATAATTTAAGTAGTTTAGTTAGATATATGTGTAGTTTAGATTTGTAGTTAGAGTTAGTATTTTAGTTGTTTAGTTCAATTAGTTTTGTTTTATTTCTTTTCATAAAAATTTAAATAAAAAAAAACAATAGCTCTCGCTGTCTTAGGACATAATAGAAATGAGTTTTTCAGGTTTTCATTCAAATCTGTAAATTGTAAATATTGTACATTTTGTGAATAAGATTTATTTCTGTTAGTAGTTAGATATTTAATTTCTTAGAGTTAGTATAGTATTAGATAGTAGATTGTATATAGAATAGTTAGATTAGTTACTAGTTTGTTTTAATAGTTAGTTTTAGTTAGATTAGTTAATTTAGAGTAGTTTTCTTTTTTTGTTTTCTTAGGACTTAGATCGGCTAACGGAGCCGCTAAACCCGTCAGGGTGGTCCATACCAAACGACTTGGGTTATTTAGACAACCCCAGACAGGTTCCACTCTCCCAGTTGACGGACGGTCAATTTCGCCTGCCAACACTACTCTAGTGAAATAGTCTGGTATGCTGAGACATAGCTAATCCAGTGAAATAGTCTGGTACATTTTTATATTGCTACTCTAGTGAAATAGTCTGGTACGCATGTTACACTGGTGTTCCAACCAGTGGGACTTATTCACATGAGAGCACAGCCTGTGATATCCCACATGAGACTTATCCCCTTGAGGACCTATTCATGTGAGAACTCTGTCTGTGTGAGCTGGTAAGACTCCATATGAGACTTAGTCACCCCGTTACCTAGTTCTACATGATATGGTTGTTTCTATGAATATAGATATAGTTCCTGGTTATTGTGGACCAGAAGAAAGTCCCATCATGACTGTTGTGCCAACTAGTGGGATTCGATTTATGTTGGATGCATGACTGTGACATGGCCATCAGATAATCTATGTGTGTGACTATGACATAGCCTTTGTGGCTATGATGGTGATACTTGTGACATGATTTGTTTAATCATGAGATGGCATGTGTGGCCATGTTACTTGAAACATGATCTGTTTGATTATGAGATAGCATGTGTGGCTATGGTGATTCTACCTGTAGACTAGTATGCAAGATCATGTGATTATTTCCCATGCCATGTGATATGGATGGATGTTTTGGTATTTGTGGGAGGTATTAACCTCCAAGTGAAACCTTTGTACTTAGAATAGAATATTCTGGAAGTAAGAGAACCATTAAACAGATGTGTGAAAACCCTAGAAGAGAAGTCAACCCAAAGAGAATAATAATAAAGTATTAAAAGGATCCAGAAAGATAGGTTGGCCCCACATGAAAAGACACCTTGGAAGAGTAGTATAAATAGAGGCTAGGCGCTCCTCATTTGGACATACTCTCACTCAGCAGAAGAAGGGAAATTTTTTGAAGAGCAACAATTGCAGTTACAGTAGGAGGTGCAAGTCTGGAGAGGGTGGTGCAACAATTTTCGTGGTGTAATCTCAGTCTTTATGGTATCTCTCTTGTGTGCTTCTCTTGGTAAAGGTGTTGAATTTTCACTATGCTAGGCTCATGCATGAGGTTTATTTCATTTTAACATTTACTTGAACCATAAACAAATGCAACTACACCATTTACAAGTGTTGCAATAACCAAGATCACAAGAAGAAGTACCATACACAAGAACACAATAAATATCCTAGGAAACCGTTCTATTCAAGGGAAGAAAACTAGACAATCCTTTGCTATATTCTCAAGAGAAGATCCCCCAACCATAAAACCCTAATGCACACAAAAGGGTGCTCTACCACCTTGAAAATTGCGCCCAAGAGATTTGCACATTTCAGCACTAAAAGTATACTTGCTGAAATTTTGAAATATCAAGTGACAAGTGTGTGAGTGTGTTTCCTCAATGGGGAAATCACCTCTATTTATACTAGACCTAGACACAGTAAAATTTGTGTCTATTGGCACAATAGGGCCGACCTCAATAACTCAGAAAATAATTAATTATAACAATAAACATTAATTATCTTTCACATATGGTGGGGCCGACTTGTACCCTTTGCATCACAATTAGGGTTACAAGTAAATATTACACTTATACAATATAGCAAGGGATCCACACGTCCACTAGTGCTCAACCACTAGGGAAATGTCCACCTGTGCTCAACCACAGGGACATCATACTCAATAGAATCATTTGGAGTACAACATTGTCTCAACTCTCACACAGAGGAGAACGATACACCCATCACATGGACACACCCAACCACTGGGGGATGACTCAACTCTCTAGAGAAGAATGATGCCCCAAACACTGGGGGACGATTCAACTCTCACATAGAGGAGAACGATGCCCCATCACATGGGCATGCCCAACACTGGGCTCCCTCTCAAGTCGCCTCAACTTAGTCACATAGGATAACGTATCTTGGAGGATGTCTCATGATGCTGAAATCATCAACACTCCCTCTCAGCTAGGGATGCATTCTCCATGAGCCCAAGTCTCTCATGGAAGTAATTGAACTTCATCCTGGCAAGCAGTTTGTTGAACATATATGCAATCTGCTCATGTGTAATAAGGTAGTGCACGTGTACTGCTTTCCTCTGCACCATGTCTCTGATATAACAATATTTTATCTCAATATGTTTAGATTTATCGTCAAACACAGGATTCTCAGAGAGATTCACAAAATTCTAGTTATCACAATGAATAATGGTAGAATCCATCTCATGATCAAATAAATCTATCAGGATCTTGCAAAGCCACATTGCTTCGTGGACTACCACACTCAACTCTATATACTCTGCTTCTACAATACTCAAAGCCACAGAGCTCTGTTTCCTGTTGCACCAGGAAACCATGGCAGACCCCAAGGTAAAAAAACAACCAAATGTGCTCTTCCGTTCCACTACGCTCCTTTCCTAATCTTCATTGGCATATCCCTCCAATCTCATGTCTATACCAGAGGCATATCTCAGGCTATATCCAATTGTGCCTCGTAGATATCTCAATACATGCTTCACTGCTATCCATTGAGTTTGTCTCGGTTGACTAATGAATTGACTAAGGACATTCACTGCATAGCATATATCAGGTCTGGTGTTAACTAGATAAATCAATGATCCAATCAGCTATCAGTATAGATGTGGATCAATCGCGCCTGAATCAATAGAATCCTTGTTCATTTTCTTCAGATCCATCACCATCGGTGTAGGCATGGATTTGTAATTTTTCATATAGAACTTCTTCAATATATACACTATATATTTTCCTCAAATCAGGAAAATCTCATCAATCCTCTACTGTACTTCTAGTCCAAAGAAGTAATTCATCATACCCAGATCCTTCATCTCGAATTTATAAGTCAATGCTCGCTTGCATTCAACGATAAGTCTTTCTGAAATGGTGATGAATAAATCATCCACACACATGACCAATATCAGACACTTGTCACCAACAATGTGATAATATAGGTTTGAATAATAAACACTCTTGTTGAAGCCCAAACTCATAAGGAATCCATCCATCATCTTGTACCGAGCATGAGGTTCCTACTTTAGTCCATACATGGATTTCTTTAACCTACACACATGAGATTTCTCATCATGTATCAAAAATCCCTCTGGATGCTCGATGTAAACTTCTTCGTCAATATCACCATTGAGAAAGGCTGTCTTTACATCCATCTGATGTAGTTTCCAACCCATGGATGAAACTAGTGCAATGATAATATAGATGGAAGTGTATTGATTTACTGGAGAAAATGTCTCCTCATAATCGATTCCCTCCACCCGTGAGAATCCTCTGGCTACAAATATCGCTTTGTATTTCTCAACACTTCCATCAGCTGCATGCTTGATCTTATAGATCCACTTGGAAGTCACTACATACTTCCCTTTTGGTCTCAAAACAATATCCCAGACATCATTATTCATGATGGAATGATACTCTTCTTCCATGGCATAATTCGATACCTATTGACCTGCTGCTTCTCCATGACAACAAGGTTCAGTATCAATGATGTGGCTCATGGCTGAAAAATAGCTCGAAAATCTCTCTGGTTTATTACTCTCTCGGAATGTGCCTCGAGGAGATGCATGTCCATCTGCCTCCTGCAGAGTTTGTCGAGCCTAGGCAGGCCTTTTATGGAATACTTCAATGTCTCCAGGAACATCAACTGGAGAAACTGGATCAACTGGATCAACTAGATTGATTGGAAAAATGCTTGTCTCCCTCTGAATTGCTGAAGGGGGAGAAGGTATTGTATCTTCCTTCTTCTCAAATAGTTTGAATCCCTCTGAATTATAAAGGATATACATATTCCTTTTTTTTGTGTTGCTAACCTGGAGACATCTCATGTCTTCTCAGGTCCTCTGTTGACTCTACAATAGTTTGCTGGCCTCTCGTACTAGGATAATAATCAAGCAAGAAAATTTGGACTCCTGTACTAGGGGTAATGGTCCAAGTCATGAGGGATCCCATAATAGGGATAATACCCTTCATTATCAAAATGAAATCAACTACAGGTTAATGATTAAATCAAATAAGGAATGTAGTACAAAACTTACCCTAGTCTACAATCATGCTCAATATTGCATTTGGTTCTCCTAAGAAAGATCAGAGGAAGGAATCCTCATCTCTCATGTCTTCATCTCTTTGAGGTGGATCTGGATCAATGTCAGTAGTGGAAGCATATTGCCTTCCTTTCTTCCTGGTAGGACAATTTCTCTCAAAGTGTCTATACTTGTCACATCTGAAGCACTGGATCTTTGACATGTCTTTTCTATGATCATAACCTGAAGCTGATGAAGTCTTCTCGTCTTTGAATGTTTGACTAAAGTTTCTTTTATTTCTTCCTCCTTTCTTTGTATGAAAGGAAAGAGAATGATTTTCATCATGAGGGGAGTCTTCCACTCCTCTAGCTATAAGTCTGATTTCTTCCTAGGTACAGTCTGTCCATAGACGATCAAAAGTAGGTAGTTGCTCTCTACCACTGATAATTTGAAGAAATGGTTCCCAATGTTTTGGAAGAGCATTGAGAGTGGTCAAGATAAGTTCTTTGTCTGATATGATTTCTCCAATGGCACCTAGATGATCTCTGATCTCTGACATCTTCATGAAGAAGATAACAACGATGTCACCTTTTTTCATCTTGATATTTTGAAGTTGGCCCTTCAATGTAAGATCTCTGAGGGTGTTGTTACTCTCAAATATATTCTTCAATGATTCATACATTTCATAGGTTGTATTTAGGTTTGCAATACGAGGTAGGATATGATCTCTTACTGAGTAGATGATTATCTTCCTTTCCTTGACATCATCTTCCTTCCTTTCTTCCTTCTCTTCAAAGGTAGTTGTCTCTGGTAAAGCATTTTGTATAACACTCAATAGGTCATCCTCTTTAAGGGTGATCTGAAGTCTTGACTTCCAGGAACTGAAGTTGCTTGATCCATCAAGCCTATCTTCCACCAAGGTTCTATTCATCATATTTTCAAATTCTTCACAAACCCTTACCAACTGGGCTAGGAAACCCAACGACTAGGCTAGGATAGAAATATTAGGTTTTGTTGGGCTTATCACTGCCAACAATAAGCCTTTAAAGTCATAAGAACAATGGTGAGCTGAAAATTTCCTTCAATGAGCTGTAGAAACCCTAAAACTCAAATTTCTACAGAAAATTGCGAAACCCTAGGGCCAAAAATCCAAAATGCTCGGAAATGCAATATGAGAGTTGTTGGAGGTGCGTTGAGGGAGGTCGTACACCCCTATGCAATTTTTAGACCCAAAATTTTGGTAGAAGGTGTTGAAACACTCAAAAGGGAGAGGGTCGTATGGTTTTCTGGAAACCCTAGGAGGGTCGTACAAATTTCATAAAAGAGGACGACTGGCTTTGTAGGCTTGTGCAATGGCTTATTCAAGACCTATGCTCTGATACCATGTTGAATTTTCACTATGATAGGCTAAAAAATGAGGTTTATTTCATTTTAGCATTTACTTTAACCATAAACAAATGCAACTACGCCATTTACAAGTGCTGCAATAACCAAGATTATAAGAAGAAGTACCACGCACAAGAACACAAGAAATTTCCCGGGAAACCCTTCTACTCAAGGGAATAAAACCAAACAATACTTTTCTATATTCTCAAGAGAATATCCCCCAACCATAAAACCGTAATGCACACAAAAGGGTGCTCTACCACCTTAAAACTTGCACCCAAGAGAGGTGCACACTTCAGCCCTAAAAGTGTACTTACTGAAATTCCGAAATGTCAAGTATCATCAACGTTTCCAACATTATGTCTTCATATGTGGAAAATATATGGAAAATATTTCCATTTATGTCTTCATAAGTGGAAAATATCATCAACGTTTCCAACATTAGGGTCATCATGTTCTTCATGGACTGGGGTAAAACCCATGAATCCTTCTACAAACTCTTCTTTCTTAAAATCATCAAAGGATGGATCACAAGGTTCAAAATTTTGAAAAGGGGTGTAACTTATTAAACCAATATCTTTAGGTGGGTGAGGAAAAAAGACTTAGTTGCTCACCCCCTCTAGGTTCTCATCAAAATTCATTTTATCACTAGACTAACAAGGTTGTTCTTGTTGTTCCTCATCCATATATTCTTCATAAAATTGGATTTCAATAAGATTGAAATGTTCATAATATGGTTATTTGTTAATGTTGTCATCAAATGATTGATATTCTATGTGAGATGCAACACATACCCCTTCTTCAAAAGTGGAGGATGAAGAAGCTACCTCTTCATATCCTTGATTTTCAATGGGATTGTAGGGTGATTCTTGTTCTTCAAAAATATCACGGGAAGATACTTCATCTATGTTCCCTTCATATTATTGATCTTCAACAATAGAAAATGTAGATGTTTCCTTGATCTCATGATTCTCAATGGTTTCAATAGTTTCTTCATCATTGTATTATTGTAAGGTAACCATGCAATCTCTAAAGGCATATTAAAACTATTGAAGGTGAGGACCCCAGTCTTTGAAGAAGACTTTGAATAAATTTGCACAAGAATATGTCATCCTAGGAATACTACAATAACTCATCCAAGCTCCTTCCTTAATCATCAAGGAGAGTACACATAGCTTGATAAAAATACCCTCATGAGTTATATCAAGTTTCAGAACATACTCCAAGAACAAAACAATGTGTTGAATGGCATGAAATTCAATACCATCAAACTTTGGAAGGCATTTTTTCCATTTTGGAGGGTATTTATTAGAATATACAACAATTATTTATATATCAAAGAAAGGATAAATCTCATGAATATACCAAGGTGCCATATTTCCCACAACTCAATTCTGAAAACCAAAATTGGTAAGATTGGAGTCACTAAGGTGAATTATCAATGCCATCATAGTTGGAATATTGTGCTCGTTTACCATAGACAATGCTACACCATTGTCACCCAACCATAGGAAAAAATCCACCCCTGAGCACCTTAACCTTTTCTAAATAGAATGATTCTGGGAAGCCACACTAGAACCAATAGATAAACCAAGAGAGCGAACCTTCTCCAAGGTAGTGCACAAGTAAGAGTACCAAAAAGGATGAACAAGAGTGTGTTGCACCACTGCAACTACTGTTGCTCCTCTTCCAGACTTGTGCACTACTCCTGCTGCTACTGCACTTCTAAGATATGCAAACCAACTGAGTGAGTGTGTATGTTTTTCCAAATGAGATAAAGCACCTTCTATTTATACTAATATGGCTAGGTTGTAACATCCCCGGCCACCCCGAGCCATGCTACTCCAGAAAACGCTTTCATTCTCTGCTCAACATAATGTAACATACCCAACATTCCATTGAGCTATGTCGCATAAATTTTTCGAAATGCATGCAATTAAAACATATACACACAAATTTCTTGTGGAACTTTAAATATAAAACGTAAACATACAAATACATTTTGTAATTGAACAGATTCATACTGAAATAACAGTGATCATATACATGCAACATATACAGGCAATACCCATAAATATAAGGACAGTTATAAACCACACATAGGATAAACCCATAAAAATAAACACGCAAATAATAATGCAACATGTAAATTAACACACAATTGACACTTATCTTGGTAAGAATATCACCAACTGTGTGCAAACCTTCCATGAACCTCCCAACCTTATACCACACTGCTCATCACTCTCAGCAGTGGGTCACCCCGAGCTGGGACTAAACTCCACCCGGGTAAATGGATTCCTAACCAGGCTAATGGATCATAGACAACAAGAAAGACTCCGTCACAGGTGCCAACTCAAACTAACAACCTACAATCTCTCATTCCCCACATGCCTGTCCCAACCCATGAAGTGTGCTCCTTCTCTGCTCAACAACCCTTCAACTGCCCCACTTCCCTTTCAGGGATTCAACAACAGGCCATACAGGAAGTCTCAAAGCCCTGTCGCTGTAGTTTAGCACCTTCAGGAAATCAGTTACGAACAATTCTCTCACCCAGAGATATTTCTCATGGGCCTGACAATCCACCTCTTCAATATCCCATGAGCATGAAAACCCGCTTCTTCAGTCCATCTCCCAAGCTAACTAGGTACAAAAATAGGTATGGGTATGGATACAGGTTCAGGTACAGTGACAAGAAGGTGCAAAGGACAACTGACTGTGTGAGTGAAAGATCCTGGAATGATTGAATGGATGACTGAATTATGGAAGGAATTATAAAATGAACTAAGTCAAAACTATAGGTATGCATGTTCCCAACTTGACACTTGTCATGTTGGGAGCTATTTTGGCCCACTTGTCCCCAACCTTAGAACTTAGGATAAAATAATTATCCATACTTTATACTTAAAAAATATTAATATAATATTCCTTTTTGGCTTAATTTCCCTCCCTTAGCCCCTTTTCCTTAACTTTTAGCCCCCCCTTTCTCTAACTAGTGGAATTTAGTCCCCCATACTCTTTTATCGTGATTGGTCTGCACGTAGTGATGTATTTTATATTTATGATGAGACATATACAAAAATAGTCTCATTGGCCTTTAACATCTAGGCTCTTCGGCCTAATCATCACATAATCCTTTTGGCTTATAAGAAACTGGCTCACTAGCCTATAAAAAACAACATATACATAAAGGCTCCCTGGTGTCCAAATCACGCACACTTAAGCTTGTTGTGTGTGGTATCCTGGAATGTGCCCATTTCATCATTTTATTGCACAAAACATGCTCGCACTATGCCATGAAATATGCATGCCAAAATGATATAAAACAACTCACTAGCTTAAGTACATTTTTACATTTACATTTGGGGTTCGACCTAGGGATATTACAAGCCCCTCCCCTTATTTATGCACTGTCCTTAGTGCATTATATACAATGTACCATTCACATTGT
This sequence comes from Picea sitchensis, assembly GCA_010110895.2. NCBI lineage: Eukaryota > Viridiplantae > Streptophyta > Pinopsida > Pinales > Pinaceae > Picea > Picea sitchensis. The sequence goes on along the minus strand of SNQJ01S0079639.1, from coordinate 48,035 downwards.
TTAAAATATCCAAGCTTTAGCTATTGGAAGCTTGTTATCTATCTGGTGCTCTACTTTCCAGCACCAATTCTGGTATTCATACTGTAACTGGAAGTCAATTGCTCTATTCCATAGAGCTTCTTCAGGAAATAAATCAGCTCATTGTTCCTTATTACATGCTTCAATTAAACCTCATTGAAGCAACAACTGGTTGTACATCCATGACGCTCCACCTAGCCTTAGATCTCACTGTTGATAAAACCTCAACAACGTACCACCCCCAAGCAGGGGCTATGACTCCATCAGGGCAATGGCTTCCCAAGATAACCACGAACCACAATCAACATCAACATAGTCTAGGTCAAGGTAACAAACCTCATCAGTACTCCAACCAACGATCTCTCTTCCCCACATGCTTGTACAACCCAAGGTAGCATGCACCTTCACTGTCCAACAATTCATTGACTGCTCAACTTACCTTCCAGGGCTCCAACACTGGCCGGATAAGAAGTATAAGAGCACTGTGGATCCAGGAGTTCCAACTTCCCTCAGAGGTCTCCAGGTACCCTTCAGGCCTCATACCAGAAACCTATCCCCACACTTCTCCATCCAGGGCTCCAGCCTTCTCCAAGGAAACCCAAAGAGAATTGTATACACACCCAAATCCACCAGGGATCCATAGGGTAAGATCCATTTTTTTCAATCAACATCTTTCCCCGAGCTATTCTTTGTAATCAACAATCCAACTTTAATCAATATCATCTCATCTGCATCACATACATGCAATTATCATGAGAGAACATAAAATATTTCATTTAGGAACTCAAACTTAGTTCAAAAGGGAATTCAACTTTTCCCCTAAACCTGAAATTATATTTCATAATTATTCTTGGTTGTTTCCATATTAGGAATGCAACCTTCCTTGTGGTTTTCCATAGGCACCAAACTGCATGCCATTTTTCCTGCAATGCTTCATCTTGCATATAGCCAACAACTTGTCAGTATTTCATGTACATCATAATTCAATTGCAACATGTACAAAAACCTTATGCAATGATCTTAGAATTTCATGCACCTAACAATTCAATACAAATTACCAAACAATTTAACAAAATAGAATGACTCATCATTCTATGCATATGCATGTTCATAATTAATAATAGTAAGTTTATTATTTCAATTTTCTGAACAATTTTTTTTCTGTAGTCACTATTCCTGTGCTACCTGACTTGCAACTTTCCTGTTGTAATTTTTAATAGTTCCTAAAATGTTCTCAACTTCATGAGTTAGCAACATTTTAGCCATTAGTATAATTATTTCCATGCAAAAACGTATATACATGTACTCAGAAAATGCATTTAGCAAAATGCATTTAAGTATACAATTCCATCATGTATGAGTGTAACTATGCACTTACTAGGCATGAGTGAAACTCTCAATGCCTATTTATTCAATGTACCTTTGCATTGATTTTTAGAATGATCTTTATCTAAGTCATGTATCCCACCATCCATAAATTGGAAATATGGCCAATGTCTTGACACATCTCCACACACTTCCAATTGTCTTCACAATTATTTGGATGCATTCATTTTCGACCTGAACACTACACCAATAATACAATTATGTGGTGTTTATTAGTGTTAGCAAAAAGGTTTCAGTCCAAGTTTTATTTAAAGGTAGGAACCTCATTGGATATTTGTGTGGCACATAACCTTTCTATAACCATACCTTGCCATATCCAACCATGTCTTGGTCTCATACATGACTAACTTTCCTAGCATCATTCCTATAACAAGTTCTTATCTTTTATTTTCTTTGGTTATTGCCTCATAACCAAATTAATCATGACATGCTACTATGTCAGTGTGTGCATTCAAAAGCTAAAAGATTTGATAACGATAACAAGCCTCTAGCCTTTACCACACCTAGTGGTAACATAATCTTGTCAATGCACTTAAACAATAACATACACCGTATTATAGAATTCAATTTGGGGAAATTCTTACCTGGATTTCCCTTTGGCGATTATGCAACATAATTTTCAAAAGAGAAATACTTACCCGCATGGCTGCCATTAAACGAATTTACTGCTACCTGATTAATTGATGACAATAGAAGCTCTCATGCTTCTTTATCAGTCTTGTAATCAACAATTCAAATTTTTGTTGCTTCTTTCCATATGCAACAACATTATCAACAACACTTGCCAACATGCAAGCATTCTCACTTTATGGCTGTCCCAACAAGCCATAAAATACTTGTTACTACAATAATTGCAACAACTTCTTTCTCCCTGTATCATGTTTCCTTGTTTATCCCAAAATTCTTCCATTCTTCCGGATTCCTGAATCTTCATGTGCTCTTCACTTTAACCACTGTGCATGATTATTTCTATTCTGATCACTTTCTAGCCAAATCACTCTTGGATGCCTTTGCTTTTTCGTCCAAATACTAAATTGATATTAATTTTCATCTTTTATTTACTTCCCGGATCCACCTATCCCAACTCATACTTGGATGAATTATAATTCCAATCATGTTGTCTTATAGACTTTGAATCTTCAACATCCATTTATTTTTCGGACTAAACTGCTTCAACTCTTTCTGGATTGAATACTTTAGTATTTGAGTTTTGTTCCACCCTTATCCACTACTTTCCAACTAGCCTCAAAATTGGCTTGCATAGCTAATCTCTTATCATACTGTAGGGATGCACATATGCCTCCTTCTCTAGCTGCATAGAATTAATTAATAGCACTTAATACTTCTTTTAATTTATCAATATAATTTCAAGGAATACTTTCATCCCCTGGAAATGTCACTTATGGTTGTATGCCACTTGAGATAGATTCTTCTCAGGCACCATCTCTTTTGCATTCAAAACCATGCATAGAATCATTTTCTTCTTCATGGTTCCTTACTAACTCTACAGAGATTAAATTCCATTTTTAAGTCTTTCTTGGCTTTGATATCTCCATGCTATTGCGGAAATATCTTCAATACCTTTGGAATTCATCAATAATATCTACTAATATTCTTGCTTTCCCATTATATTGATATCTACCTCATGATTTCTTCTTCCATTATCCTAGGATGTTCATGGACTTGCAACTACATATTATGCTAGTATTGATTTTTCAGCATTCCACTATTATTTGGATTCCTCTGATCCAACTCCAACATGACCCAATTATATTTCCATTCATGTTTTCTGAGTAACCTTGGATAGTTAACACCAACTTCCTTATTGAGGTATTTGATTTATCCCTTCCTTATCTGATCATATCATCACTTGGATTTTCTTGTTGGCTATTACTTTCCCCTGTTTTGACCAATCTGATTTCACCTTGCCTTGGACAATCCACTTCTATCATGCCATATTGATGCCTTTCATACCATGATTCAACTGCGCACTCTGATAACCATAAGGGAAACATTAATCTATAATTGCATAGCTAATCCATGGATATGATGCACTCATTATCCCTATATTCATTAAGCCTCTTTCTTTATCTGATTACTATCATTCTGATAATCAATTCCTTTTTATAATAGATATGACTCCAATGCATTGCTTAATTTGTATATTGGTTTCTTTGGGAGTGTTCACTAATTTCATTCACTACATTATCTATTCCTCTGCCCGGATTCCTTTGAATACTTGAGTAACATGAGAGGACTTCCTATAGTGGCTTCCTAAGACTTTATGGATGCACTCAGATTCATACCTTGACATTTTGAGGTCTTGGATTTTGATCATCTTATGAAATAATTTTGTCATAACACTCTTTCCCTGAGCACCTCATCTTATTTTCAGCTAAATTTCAACCTTCTCACCTGTTAAGAACTATTTTTTTTTTATTTTGCAAAAATGTGCAACCAACAAAACTTTGTCAGGTTGACTGACTCAACAATTTCATGAAAAAATATGAACCATTCTGGTTCAATAATATATCATAATTCTTTCTTCTGATTTCCTAAAAAATTGAATGCCTAGATCACTTTTCTGGATGAATATTTATATTCTACTATCCAACACCTTTCCAACGCCTGCTCCTATGCTCAATTCCGAGTCTTGAGCAAAACGTTATGGTTATTTGAAAATTGCCCATTAATTTTTCTGTTCACACTTTAACTTGGTGCAACTCTGCGCTGTAATCATGCATTTTTGCACCTACTCCATTGTATTTTTCATAGGATCTCAAATGGGTTTCTTCATAGACATATTTTGGACAGTCTTTCCAAGTTTCACCTCTTTCTGGGTTTTGAGCTGCTAGTTACAGCCTGCTGAAGTTCTAGGCCAATTCGTGTTTTTGGTCTAGAATGCTACATGTACCTTCTTTTCCATATTAAACATTTTTAACATGCCCAAAAATTTAATTCAGCTCTAGGAATATCTTCTATGGTTCAATATATTTCCATTGACTGCTCTTGTGCCTCAATCTGATTTCGTAGAAGAAAGTTATAGCTCTTTGAAGTTAGTTGGGTCTTAAAATTTACCCTCCATTGTTTGTGCTGTAACATTCTCATAAAAGCTCTGTTTGACAAACAATTTACACCATTAGAAATCTCTCTCTAGGCTTTTTCATTTGAGATGCAAAGACAGAGTGTACTAAGGTACATTTTGTGCTCGTGGTTTTTTATTAGCTAAAAACGTTGTTAAGGGCCTCAAAAACGCGCTGCAAAAAGATGACGTTCAAACAATATAAAATGTCACTGAAATTCGTTGGTTTTCTGTTGTTGTTCACCATCCAAACGACTTCACATGCATAAATTTCAACTTGTACACCCATATTTATTTAGCATGCACAACAACACCACATGGTAATTCATGCTCCACGCATCCATAACTACCGTGCATCACTTCTCTGTTGCGCCAATAACTGGCGTGCACTACTTTTGTGTCGTGCGCCAATATCCACCGCACAAAATTTTGGTTCTTGCACTATTACTTGTTGTGCGCAATTTTTTTGTGTCATGCACTAATATTCTGCACGCATTTCACTCTACGCGCTGCACCATGCCAAATTTTAGTACGCCTCCACTGCTCACCATTAACTAAATTATTTCTCGACAACATATACCCACATTGCGTGCACAAAAAATTCTCTGCGTTCTGCCAATACTGCGCACACCACATGCCCCATTATTATACGTGTGCACACCGTGTGCCAGTATTACGCATGCGTCACTCAATCCGCACCGTGCAATGCTAAATTTAGCGCGTGCACCCGCACGACAATATTTTTTTGCGTAGCGCCAAATTTTAGCGTGTGCACCCACACACCAAATTTTTTTCGCGCATCGCCAAATTTTAGCACGCGAAACTACACACCAATATTTTTCCGCGCGGCGCCAAATTTTAGTGCGCACACCCGCACACCAATATTTTTCCGCGCAACACCCAATTTTAGCGCGCGCACCCGCACGCCATATTTTTCCGTGCAACACCAACATTTAGTGCGTGTGCCCGCATGCCAACAATATTTTGCATGGCGCCAAATTTTACATATCACAAGATTTTCACTACGCATCATGCATTTTTAGTGCGCCCACCTGTGCCCATTCATTTTTATGTGCATCAATTCCTTGTGAATTCTGTTGTAGAAATTGGGGCGTTTGCTTAACTTTTTCCCCATTTTTTACCATAGACATTCTTCAACTATGAAATTTGTTCAATTTCACCCCGATAACATCAATTCAACCTTTGCAACAACAAATCATTATGGTTTGACATTTCTGGAACACATTTTTCCCAAACTCAATTCACGAAATTGAGAATTTTAATTAATAATCTCGCTCCATCTGTCATGGCTTCACTGTAACTTCAAATTCAACCAATTCCAAGTCTGGATTTGCTAGAACGGATATTAAATCAAGAATATCTCACCACATGGCTGAATTTCTCAATTTTCTCATGAATTTAACAACAGAAATTGGGGTTTTTTCTCAATTCCGCGCAATTGCTGTTACTTTTTACCATGGGTGTTCTGCAGCCTGAAATTTGGCCACTTTCAAATCAATTCTCTGTGAAATTTCGCTTCAACTCAAATTGCTCGGCCCATCCAGGCTCAGTGTTGAAAACTGAAGCTCTGATACCATATTGTAACATCCCCGACCACCCAGGCCAGGCCATGCTATTCCAGAAAATGATTTCATTCTAAGCTCAACATACTATAACATACCCAACATCCCACTGAGCTATGCCACATAAAATTTTCAAACTGCATGCAATTAAATCATATACACATAGATCTCTTGTGGAACTTTAAATATAAAATGTAAACAGACAAATACATTCTGTAATTGCACAGATTCATACTGAAATAACAATAATCATATACATGCAACATATATAGGAAGTACCCATAAATATAAGGACAGTTATAAACCACACATAGGATAAACCCATAAAAATAAACACACAAATAATAATGCAACATGTAAATTAACACACAACTGACCTTCCACCAACCTTCCAACCATAGGCCACACTGCTCATCACTCTCAGTAGTGGGTCACCCATGAGCTGGGACTAAACTTCACCCAAGTAAAGGGATTCCTAACCAGGCTAATGGATCATAGACAACATGAAAGACTCCGTCACAGGTGCCAACTCAAACTAACATCCTACAATATCTCATCCCCCACATGTCTGTCCCACCCCAGGAAGTGTGCCCCTTCTTTGTTCAATAGTCCTTTGACTGCCCCACTTCCCTTCCAGGGATTCAGTAATCCAACGATTGGAATCAGAGAAGGTTCCTTCAGAAACCAGTTTAACCATTGAAAGGTAGATCACGGAGAGAAAAAACATGTATAAAAATGGAATACAACAGTTTGATGGACATAAGTATGCATTTTGGAGAAGAAGGATGAAAACATATATCGATGCATAGAGATTTGAAATTTGGCAATCAGTTGTAGATGGATACAAAGAATCAACAGTTCCACCGACAAATTAAAGAGCAATAAAAATTAGGAAAAATAATTCCAAAGCCACAAATGCACTTCTAAATGGTCTTTATGAATCAATTTACACCAAAGTTATGCATTGTAAATTCGCTAAAGAGTTTTGGGACAAGATTCAAAATATTTATGAAGGAGATTCAAAATTTAAAGTAGCAAAGCTTCAAACTTACATATGTCAGTTCGAACAACTAAATATGAAGGAAGATGAGAATATTGCAGCTTACTTCTTACGATTCGATGAAACAATAAATGAAATCATAGGATTGGGAGAAGAAATTAAAAAAACTGTAATTGTTCAAAAGGTACTAATATCTCTCCCTATGATATTTGATCCTAAGATATCAACACTAGACGAAAGAGAAGATCTAGACTCAATAAGCATGGACGAACTACATGGAATCTTCACAGCATATGAAATGAGAACTGAACGGGAAAATCCATATATAAAAGAAGAAGCTTTCAAAGCATCAAAAAGGTCAAAGAAAAAGGGAGAGAAAAAGGAAAAAGAACATAGCAACAGTAGTGACATCTTGGAAGATGATGAAGAAATGACCAACTTTGTCAGAAGATTGAACAAAGGAACCAACGACAGATATAAAAGTAAGTTTTTTTTTATTTGTTTTAATTGTGATGGTATTGGTCATTTTGGTAACAAATGTCCTCATAAGAAAAATAAAAGGAGTGATGAAGATTACTCAGATAGTAAACAAACACACAAAGGCAAAATAACCACAAAGAAAGTTTTCAAGAAAAGATTATGCACCAAATAAGAGATCTCATCATCAGATGAAGATGAAGTCAGTGACAGTGAGACATAAAAAGTTCTATTCATGGCAGTAGAAGACTTTGACAAAGAAGACACCGTAGAGGAATATGAAGAGGCCGAAGAAGAATATGAAGAGGCAGAAGTTGACTACCGAGAAGAATTGTTTTGTGCCATAGAAGTTATAAGAAGAGAAAAGAAGAAGAAAAAAAGCTACAAGAGGAACTAGAGAAGAAAGAAGACACTCATGAACTAGAACAAATGATCACAAATTTGAAGGTTCATATAGAATAATATAAAAAGAATTGAAGAAACACTCAAATAACAGCTAGAAGAAGGAGACAGGATAATTATAAATTTGGAAGCATAGATTGTCACATTAAGAAAGGATCTTCAAAAGAAAAATATGCAGAAAAACTCAAAAGTTTTGGATGGCATTATCAGTAGTCAAAAACCTCATCATGACAAGTCTGGACTTGGATACAATCAGTCAGAAAAGGGATCAATATCCAAAACAACAAAGCAAGAAACATATGCAGAAACAATCAAAGGGGATATGAAGATTACAGGGAAACTCCTCCACCGAGAATATTCAGATTTCATAATAAAAAACCAACAGATAGGTCTCAGGAAGAAGAAGGATTCAGAAGAGCAACTCCTTTCAGAAGATCTTCAACTCCCAGGTATCAAACTATCTTTTTTGGTTTATGTTATGCATGTAATAATTTTGGACATAAAGCTATGAATTGAAGAGCTAACAATAGGAACATAAACAACTTTCAAATTCATACACAAAAGGGTTATCCAAGAAGGCCTAGTGAAACACAGAGAAGAAGTTACAACATGTTTAAATCATTGAGAATTGAAGTGGAATGCTACAAGTGCAACAATTTTGGACACATGGACAAAGATTGAAAAATGACAGTTCCTCCTAGAGAACCACAATAGTCACAAACAAGAACCTCAGAAGAGAACATGGATAAGAAAGAAGAATCCGTATAGAAATGAAGAATGCACCCTCGCTCTATACGCTAAGCAGAATAAACATGGTTGGTATTTTGATAGTGGTTGATCAAAACACATGTTAGGTGATAAATAAATGTTTCTTACAATAAGAAAGGAAATCGATGGATCAGTCTCCTTTGGAAATGATGATTCAGCTAAAATAATTGGAAAATGCACAATCAAAATCGGAAACAAGAATAATAAGGAAAAAAATGTTCTACTAGTAGAAGATATGAAACCTAATCTTCTAAATGTGAGTCAAATGTGTGACCAAGGTCATAAAGTTACTTTCGATTCAAAAAAGTGCGAGATAAGAAAAGAAGGTTCAAGAAAATTGATTTCAACAACTGCAATAACTTCAAGCAACATATATGTACTAAGTGAATTTGGAAATGAAAAGTGTTGTCTAGGAAAAGAAGATGAAAGTTTGCTATGGCACAAAAGAATGGGTCACATACACTTTGATAACCTTTTCAATGTCAACAAAAAGGAAGCAATTAGAGAAATTCCCAATATTACAAAACCAACCAACACTTTATGCAATCATTATCAACAAGGAAAGAAAACAAAGACCAGGTTTAAATCAAAAGAATATTCAACGACAAGACCATTGAAAATTGTGCATACTGATCTAGTTGGACCAACTACAACAAAGGGTTTAAAATGTGAGAAATACTTATGTTATTAGTTGATGATTATACAATAATGACTGTAGTTTGATTTCTCAAGAATAAGTCAGAATCTTTTGAAAACTTCAAGGTCTACAAGGAAATGGTTGAAAATGAAATGGATTCAAAAATCAAATGTTTGAGATCTGATAATGGAGGAGAGTTCAATTCAAATTAATTTATGGAGTACTGCAGCAGACATGGAATAAAAAGACAATTCTTTGTTGCTAGGACACCTCAACAGAATGGAGTTGTTGAAAGAAAGAAGAGGACAATACAAGAAATGAATTGAACAATGTTAACGGATTCCAAATTGACAGATATATTTTGGACACATGCAATGCATACAACGGTTCACATTCAAAACAGAGTAATGTTTAGAAACAACACTGACAAAAATCCCTACGATCTATGAAAAATAAGATCAACAAATGTGAATCACTTCAGAGTATTTGGAAGAAAATGTCACATCAAAAGAAAAGATGACAGAATGGGAAAGTTTGACTCTCGTGTGAAAAAATGAGTACTTGCTGGTTACTCAAGTACAAGTAAAACATACAAGTGTTACAATATGAGGTTGAACAAAGTTGTAGAAAGCATCAATGTAACAATTGATGAAACATGTGGATGAGAATTAAAGGAAGAAGAAAATGAATCAATGGAACAACTTTATGAAGAAAAAACAGAAGATGAAGAAAAAGTAGAAGGGGAAGATGAAGAGGATAAAAAAGAAGTAGAAGATAAAGTTCAACAAGTGCCTCCAAAGACACCTAGCAAACAAATACAGAAGAATCATCCTTCAGATCAGATTATCGAAAACAAAGATGCAGGAGTTGAGACTAGAAGAAGAATTTGTTCACCAGAACAAACACAGCTATCACTCTCATCTACGATTAAACCAAACAATTTTGAAGAGGTCAAAAAGGATGAATTTTGGAATAAGGCCATGGATGAAGAATTGGATCAAATAGAGAAGGATGATAGTTGGGAATTGGTTCCAAGACCAAAGAATAAGAATGTGATTGACACAAATTGGGTATTCAGAAATAAATTGAATGAAGATGGACAGGTTACTATTAGGATATTTAGACACTTAGGAGTTAGTTAAGATATACTTGGTGTAATATGTTGTTAGGTAAAAGTGTGTTTCTTAGTGTGTTTCTTTAGTATGCATTTGTAGTTAGGAAATCCGACGGTCATGATATGTTCCCGACATAGAGTGATCCGACGGTTCATACTCTCCTCGATCTTAACGACCATTGATCCATGGCTTAACACCCGATTGGTCCATGATATCTATTTAAAGAGCATGGAGGGTCATTTTTCGATGATATATTGTGAGAAACTCTCTTGTAAAATCTCTCTGTAATATTTTTCTTTGCATTAATAAACTGCTCCAAGTGGCCGCGTTGGCTGGGGCCGTGGATGTTTCCCCGTAGGGGTTTTACCACATGAAAACATCGGTGTGTTGATATTTTATATGGTTATGTGAGTGGTTACTGAAGGTATTCATCCTCTATTGGAATATCTGTGTTGTCGAACATGGTATCAGAGTCTGTTTGAAGACCCACTCCTGTTGAAGATCGAGATCGTGAAGCCGAGATGTCTCATCTCCACTTTCTATAATTTCCATACATTCCTGGGCTGAGAGGACTGTTCCATTGCGTCTGGAACACTCGTTTCATTCAGGAACACTTTTTGTTTCACTCGAAAATGTTTCTGTGTGCCCAAGATACGACCATTACAGTTAGATCCAGAGGTATAAAGCTTGAATACGCATTTTTAAAATTTCTGCAAAGTTTTATTTTGATTTTATTTCGGTTTGTATTTTTTATTTCCGGGTTGCTACTCTTTTAGATCTGCATATGCTCTTTTCCCCGTGCCCTATGCGATCTAGGAAAATCAGAAACAGATAGGAAAAGGTGCATCTTTCGGGTAAGCTAATCGAGATCTAACCCTTGTTGTCATCGAGAAGTGAATTTTTTTTTTTGTGTGAAAGGAGTTTTTTTTAGCACGCTCTCCAAGGCTGTCTTCAACAACAACAACAACAATCCTCCTTCTAAACATTAAAATATGTTTTTCTAGACCATTTGGTTAAAACTTGCCTTATTAAGTAAGAGGTCTTGAGTTCAAGTCTCTTTTTTGTTACTTTTTTTGAAAAAGTTCATGCTAAAAATTGTAAAGTGCATTTCACTTCAAGTATAAAAGTGAATCACTATAAATAGCTTTATATTTTATTTTAGAGTTATTTATTTTGCATGCAACTTTTCTGTTATAAGGTAACTTCATTGTAAAAGTGATCCCCACTTCTCTTTATAAAAGTGGGTCACTTCATAAAGTAGCTTACACTATCACGTGGTTATTTGGTTACCGTTTATGCCTTTTTTTTAAAAGGGCATAACTCTCACATTAGAAGTCTGTTTTCAGTGCCGTTTTTTTTAAAACCGCATAAATTTTTGAGATATTTCCATCCAGATCATTAGTTTCAATTTTTAAAATCCACATTATTAGCATATTTAATATGGATTCTACAAGTAATGTCTTGTTTACCAGCAACAACTACTTCCAATGGAAATCCCATATGGAAGATTTATTAAGAAGTAAAGTCCTGTACCGGATTACCTTGGGAAAGGAAACAACACCCACTGATGATGATAAGAAATCCAAATGGGATAATAGGAATGGCGAAGCACGTGGAATAATCAGAATGCCCATCTCTCCTAATTTAAGGTACCACCTTCAAGGAATTGATGACCCCGAAGAAACTTGGAACACGATTGAATCTGTGTTTGGTAAACTCAATATTATTCGATCGCAACAGTTAGAAAATCAAATACTGACCTTGATTCCAAGTGATTTTTCTTGCCTTGGAGACTATCTATCTAAGTTTAAAACACTCATAATTTTATGTGAAGAATGTGAGATAAAAATGGAGGAAGAGCATTGCATTTATCTTATTCTTTTTAAGTTAGGTAGTGCTTATTCTGTGTTTGTATCTACCTTTTATGCCATGAGAAAGGCTCTAGGGAAATCTTATGAAAAACCCACTCTTGAGTCCTTTTGTGCTTCTTTGATTAGAGAGGAAGATAAGCTTGTACAACTTGGAGTGATCAACACTGCAGGTACCTCCAACAAAGCCTTAGTTGTCCAGCAAAAAGATAAACCCAAGTATCCCAAGAAGAAACATCCTCGCTACAACAACAAACAACATAAGGGTCTCAAACCCACTTAGACAACTTCATATCCTAATGGTGACAAAGGAGAAAAATATAAAAGTAAGAATACTAACAGACATTGCAACTTTTGTGATAAAGATGGTCATTATGAGTCCAAATGTTTCAAGAAGATGGTAGCCTTAGAAGCAACGATGAAGAAGCACAACATCAGTATTGATTCTTCTTCTTCTTCTTCTTCTTCTCATGGACATGCACTTTATGCTTCTAGTTTTTCCTTCAATACACCTTCTACTACTAATTCTTTTGATGAGTGGCTTATTGATTCAGGAGCATCTTATCATATGGCTAAGGATAAAGCCATATTTTCTGCTCTAAATGAATGTAACACCAAGAAAATATTTGTTGGTGATGATAGATCTCTTAGTGTTGTAGGATCTGGAATAGTTCAGGTAGAAAATGGTCTTTTCAATGATGTACATTATGTGTTTCAAATCTTTCTTGTAACAACTAGCGGTATATAATCCACTCATTTAGGTGAAGGTAAAGCAATGAGTTTCACCTCACCAAGTTGTAATCCAAGATCTAAAATCTAAAACATGATTCTGCAAGGTGTTGATATTGATAATACCGGAGGTTGTACAAGTTTGACAACTTTTGGGTCATCATCTTTTTGATGGAGTTTTTGTTGCTCATAAATCTGACTTGAAAACTTTGGCATGGCGGTTTTGAAGTCATCTAAACTATGCGCTCATTGAAACAACTAGCCAATCAATGGCAGATGGTGGTGGTCTTCCCTCTTGTTTCAGAATGGTGTTTGTCTTGGGTTGTGTTCCTTGACAAACATCAGCCAGGGACAATTTGACAAGAAAACGTGCCTCTTGTATATAAATCGCTAGGCTTGTTCAGATTGACTTGTGTGGTCCACTTTCTTCTCCTTCTTTTTGGGTGCAATTATTTCTTAACTTTCATTGATGATGTTTCCAGGGCGGTACTTGGGTTTTACTTCTTAAAACTCAAGAGTGAAGTTTTGACAAGTTTTGGCCTACAAGTCCTTGTAGAAAAACGAATCTAGACATCAAATTCAAGGTTAAGAACAGATAATGAGCGAATAATAATGAACAATAATTTTACAAGCTAACTGCACTACGAGTCAAATGCAACACCAGCGTTCCATATACACCTGACAAAATGTTCTTGAGAAAGAATAAAGCACATTAAAGAAATAGTAATTATCGCTAGTCAATCTAAGGTTAAAAGTCTAAAGTGTTATTGGGTGGAAGCCATCAAAGGTGAAAAATTACGTAGTAAATCGCACTCCCACAAGGATCTTAAAATATAACACTAGAAGAATCTTGGACTAAATTAAAACCAGATGTAAGTCACTTACATCTGTATTTGGCGGTATGGCATGGGCTCATATTCGATGAAGAAAGGAAAACATTTACAACCTAAAAGTGAAGTGTATATTTGTTGATTTATTGAAGATGTCAAAGTTACATACTTCTTCAATCACATTGTAATGAAATTATTATTAGAAGAGATGTTAATTTGATGAAAATCTCTTGGCACGCGAGCCTAATTCAACGATTGTACCTTCTTGACTGCGATCCTTCTTGACAGGTGTGCCTTGCTTTGTCCCTCACGAGCCATAATTGACGTTTGTGCCTTCTTATGATCTGGAACTTCTTCTTGAGATATTATTAATGAGGATGAAAATCCACTCACCACTCCACCCTCCTCGGATGAGTCTAGACTGAACCGGCTAGCTGCTTTGCTTCCCCTGAATAGGTCCGTTCAGCCGCGAGGAAATGGCCCCAGTGATAGCCGGTGATCCTTGAGGATCAGCGTCCGGAACCGTTCACACGGTTAGCGAACCTCTTCTCTTTTGGCTCAAGTTTCATAAATTCATTATCCAGAGACATTTCTGCGAAACCCGGTCATCCAGGTTGGAATACAACAATGAATGAAGAGTATTGTTCTTTAATGAAAAGCGATACTTGGGATCATATACTCTTGCAAAGGAAGAAAACATTGAATGCAAATGGATCACAAAACTAGTTTGCATGAGATGGAAGTGTTGAAGACACAAGGCTTGATTAGTTGCCAAAGGATTTTTCCCCAAAGTTGAAGGAATTGACTATATCAATGAAACCTTTTCCCCTATAGCAGAAATGAATTCCATCCGCCTTGTTCTTTCCTTTGCTGCCTCACATAAATGGGAGTCCATCGGATGGATGTTAAATCTACCTTCTGCCACGAAGATTTACAGAGGAAATCTACATGGAGCGACCTCTGGCTATGTCGGAATGACTCTAGCTTTTGTCACCTCAAAATCTCTTTATGGTCTCAAGCAAGCTCAGAGCTTGGTATGCCAAAAATGGATAGCTTTCTTATTACCAACTGGATTCTCTAGATGCCATTCGATCTAATGTCTATATCAAGAGAGTAGGAATCCATGTCATAATCCTTGTCCTTGATGTTAATGACCTTATCCTTCTTGTGGTAGTGACTCAAAAGAAATTTAAACCATGAAAACCGTATGAAGAAATTTGAAATGACAAAATTAGGATTTTTTCACTATTTCCTTAGCCTCAAGTTTTGCAAACCAATGAAGGAATTTTCTTTCCAGTCTAAATATGTTGTGACCTTGTTTTGTCCACTTTACATGGATAAGGTGTAAATAAGAAACCCTTCTCCCTTCCAGTCACGGAGTCAATCTTTTTGCCACCTATACTTCTCCTGAAGAGTTGATGCCACCTGTACCATCAGTTAGTTGGTAGCCTCTTTCTTGACTCATATATGCGATCTTTCCTTTTCTATTTGAGATATCGGTATTTACCCAATATATGCAACCTTACCATGAAATCCATTATAAAGTAGCTAAAAGGATACTTCTCTATGTTAGATGGTACAATTGAGTTCAAGATACATTACATCTCAAGGGGGACTCCTTTATTGGTTGGTTTTCAGTCCGGACTATGCCGGTGATCTTGATGATCGAAAATCTACTACAGGTTAGATTTTCAGCCTTGGTTCAGGACACGTCACTTGGGCACATAGAAACAAGTTATTGCACTTTCTTCAACAAAATTAGAGTATTGAGCAATGTTTAATGCAATTCAAGAAGCCTTGTCGCTTCAACAATTCTTTTCATATTTTGGATTCCAGCAACAGCATCTTACCATCCTTTGGTGTGACAATCCGAGTGCCATCAAGCTCACCAAAGACCCGGTTCAACTTTATCAGTAGCAAACACATCCGAGCTACATGCACTTCATCAAAGAAAACTAATTCATGAAGTTAGTTAATTATTGAAGTGCTCTTTTGCTCCTAAGATCAAAGTTGGAACATTTTTACAAATTCTCTTATAGAAGTGAAGTTTTTCAAACTTAGATCTATATTAGGAGTTCGGAAGTTGTCATTAAGGGGCATGGGCTCTAATTCCTCCTTCCTTCTCCTATTGTGTCCTGTTAAGCCAAATCCTTCAATCCTATCCCAAAGTTGTTCTTAAAGGGGGATGTTGGGATGTTAGACATAGGAGTTATTAAACCCCCTCCCATGTTAGTGTTAAACACATCGAACTGTGGCGGTGTAAACCTCTTCCGAATTGAAGTATGCATCGAATTGTGGTAGTGTATAGGGTGTTAGGATATTTAGACACTTAGGAGTTAGTTAAGATCTACTTGGTGTAATATGTCGTTAGGTAAAAGTGTGTTTCTTTAGTATGCATTTGTAGTTAGGAAATCCAACGATCACGATATGTTCCAGACATAGAGTGATCCGACGGTTCATACTCTCCTCGATCTTAACGACCATTGATCTGTGGCTTAACACCCGATTGGTCCATGATCTCTATTTAATGAGAATGGAGGGTCATTTGCCGATGATCAATTGTGAGAAACTCTCTTGTAAAATCTCTTTGTAATATTTTTCTTTGCATTAATAAACTGCTCCAAGTGGCCGTGTTGGCTGGGGCCGTGGATGTCTCCCCGTAGGGGTTTTACCACATGAAAACATCAGTGTGTTTATCTTTGATCTGGTTATGTGAGTGGTTACTGAAGATGTTCGTCCTCTGTTGGAACATCTATGTTTTCAAACAGTTACAAGGAACAAAGCTAGATTGGTATGTAAAGGATACACACATGTTGAAGGATTTGACTTTGAAGAGAAATTTGCTCCAGTTGCTAGAATGGAAGCAATATCATTACTCCTGTTTCATGCATTCTCCAAGAATATTAAAGTGTATCATATGGATGTGAAATCAACTTTTATGAATGGGGAACTTGAAGAAGAAGTCTATATTGAACAACCAGAAGGATTTCAGTTGATAGAGAACACATATTATGTGTGTAAATTGAATATGACCTTGTATGGTCTAAAACAAGATCCTAGAGAATGATACTCTAGACTGGATAAATATCTACAACAGACATGTTTCAGAAAAGGAAGTGAATACATCAAGGTAACTCAAGATAGTATTTTATTAATTGAAGTTTATGTTGATATTATTTTTGGAAGCAATGATGACGTGTTAAGACATAATTTTTCAAAGGATATGCAGAATGAATTTTAAATGTCATTACTCAGATAACTATCCTTCTTTCTGGGTCTTCAGATACATTAATACAACCAAGTAATTTTTATTTCTCAAACTAAGTATATCAGAGAAATGCTAAAGAGGTTTGGAATGGAAGATTGCAAACCAATTACCACTCCTATGCAAACCAGTTGCAAGTTGATAAAAGATGATGATTCAAAGTCTACAGACCAGAGGAAATATGATTCAATGATTGGTAGATTACTATATGTGACAACATCCCGACCATATGTAATGCAGGCAGTTGGAAAGGTGACACGATTTCAAGCAGTACCAAAGGGAATCACATGTATTAGCAGTGAAGAGATTTTTCAGATATCTCAAAGGAACATAAGATTTTGGATTATGGTATCCAAAAGGAAATGATATATGACTTATTGCCTACACAGACGAAGATAGGGAAGGTTGCATTGATGATCGATGAAGCACCAGTATATTGCAGAGGCAGAGTATATTGTTAAGCCCTAAATAGTGTCTCATTACCCCTTAATTTGGGCATATTACATTAGTAATGTTATTTTATTTATGTCAACTTTAGTCCATTAGTTGTAATTGTACCTCCTAGTCTCCTATATATATACCAAGGAGACATTTTCATTTGGAATCATCTTGTATTTGGACATTTTATGTGGGGTATAAGGAGGTTTCCCCCTCGAAGAGGCTTATTACACGAAATTATCTTTTTTTCAAGGCTTCGAGACACCTTGAAATTTTCGCTATAATTTTTTTTCTAAAATGTTTCAAAAGGAACGACTTGGAGGATATTTAGTAGATGGATCAAGGCATGTTGGGTTAAAATTGCAACTCCCTATGAATTACAATTTGGGAGATACATCCTGTGTAAGATAGGGTTCTGGAATCATCTTGAATTGAGTCATTGTGGAATTTTCGCTATAAAATGGTTTTTGTAATATTTCAGACCCTAAACTCCAGAGGATATTCACATAAATTAGTAAGGTATATGTGGTAACAATTTTAGCTTCTGGGTCATCTTATATTTGTATATATACCCTGTGGAAGATAGGGTATCTGACTAGTCCTATTAACTAGTCTCAAGAAGGTGTTCCGGGTAAAAAAATCATACCTTCTTCTTAGAGTATCCAAATTGAGCGAAAATGGTTTCATCGGATATTGGACAGTCCATAGTAGTTCTGGTATGACTTTTAGAATTTTATATCAATAATTTTGTGCGAGGCATGCTATACAAGTGAGATCTCCTAGAAAGGCCAAAAATCAGCAAGTTGTGGGGAAGTTACCATAAATTTCACTTGGAACATCCAATTTTGATCAGACCTGTGGCATTGTAGAGAAGAAATATCAGAGAACTACAAAAAATAAAATCTCATACTCAGAAGGGACGAAATTTTGGAGATACAATAAAATGAATATTGTCTAGCAGAACCACCTCAAAATCAAGGTTTAAAGTGATACTTGGCCAACATGCTACCAAAAAAGGGAATTTCTACACCAAATAAGCCTCCAGACAATCCTACTTGGACTCTTGATGAAGGTGAAGAAATGTGTAGGGACATAAATGATTTACTAAAGAATACAGTAACAAAAGACAAAATACAAGAGATGATGGATTCAACGGAAGCTAAGTTGGAGGCAATAAATACTAAGATGGATGGTTTAAAAGGGGAGATCATGGAATGATTGAAAAATTTCCTAATAGAGAGGACAAATGAAAGTGAAAATGTATCCCATGAAATTCATGATGAGGACACAAGGAATATGAATCAAGAATGGATAAACTCTAACTTTGGGTCGAAGACCAACCACTTTCCTAATATCGATATGAGGAAGTTTGATGGCAAGGACCCAATCACATGGATACTTCAGATGGAGCAATTCTTTGATCTACATAATGTGTCACATACAAAAAAGGTACATATTGATTCTTTATATTTAGAACCCAATCAATTTGTGTGGTATCGATGGCTTTGTTCTCGCAAATCACTCGTCACTTGGACAATTTTCACAAAAGAAATGATAGCACACTATGAGGATACAAGGAGCAATACCTTATTTAGCCAATTGATAAATCTCAAGAAAAAGGGTTCAGTTAGAGAGCACATTGAGAGCTTCCAAAGATTGAATATAAAGGTAACAAATATTCCATATTATCACTTGATTAATGTATTCATAGGAACTTTAAGGGATAACATTCAACATGAGGTTCGTCTTTGGGAACCCAAATCATTGGAGAATGCGTTTAGGGTCGAAAGAAATGTTGAAAGTAAAAATATGGCTATGGCTACTAGAAGGACCACTCCTAACATCTATCGAGAGAACAATGTTTCTTCTTCTAAAACACCTCAACCTACCAGGTTGACACCTCAACAATTGGAGGAAAGAAAAACAAAATGTGTATGCTTTAATTGTGACAACAAGTACAGTAAGGGACATAAGTGTGGTGAGAAGAAATTATTCTACATATATTGTGAAGAGGAAGAAGAACAAGAACAAGAACAAGAACAAGAACCATCTCAAGATGAAAATGTAGACGTGATTTCTTCTAAAGAGTTGAATCCCATGATATTATGTAATGCATTGACTAGAATTAGCACTCCTCAAACCCTCAAGATCGAAGGATATATCAAAAATAAAAAGGTAATAGTCCTAATTGATTATGGTAGTTCTCATAATTTCATTCACTATAAATTAGCCAAAGCTCTCAATTGCTTTGTATATCCAGCACCAGAGTTTCAAGTAATGATTGCAGATGGAGGAACTATCAATTGCTCAAGAAAATGCAATAAGATCAATATTACTATGGGGGAATATGCAATGAATAGTCCAATTATTTCTATACCCATGGGTGGTGCTAATGTTGTGCTAGGAATCCAATGGTTACCATCATTAGGAACAATGAATTTTAATTTTCAAGATTTTTTCATGAATTTTCAGTGGAAGGAAAATAAATTGAGTTAAGAGGTATCACTGGGAAACTCAGTAAGGTGATAAGCTCCAATGGCATGACAAAATTATTGAAAAAGTGGAATCAAGGTGTAATTGCACAACTATGCTCACTAGATGTTCAAACATCTAAGCCATCTATTCCCCTAGATCTCCAAGGGATCATTAATAAGAATTCCTAAGTATTTGAAGATATTCTCAAAGGTCTTCCACCCACTCAAAATAATTATCATGATATTCACCTAATTCCTAGGAGTTTTCCTCCTAACATTAGGCCATACAAATACCCTTATGCCCAGAAGAGTGAAATTGAGTGCATGGTTGAAGAAATGTTAGAGGATGGAATTATTAGACCTAGCCAAAGTTCTTACTCTGCACCGGTGGTAATGGTATTCAAGAAAGATGGATCATGGCGTATGTGTCCAGATTATAGAGAGCTCAACAAGATCACTATTAAAGATAAGTTTCCCATTCCCATCATTGATGAATTGTTAGATGAACTACATGGAACAATCTATTTCACAAAGTTGGATCTTCATTTAGGGTATCATCATATTAGAATGAAGGAAGAAGATATCCAAAAAACAACATTCTGAACTCATGAAGGCCATTATGAATTTTTGGTCATGCCTTTTGGCCTTACAATTGCACCTTCCACATTCCAAGGGTTGATGAATTCC
>SNQJ01S0079638.1:16121-28816 GCA_010110895.2 Picea sitchensis | reverse complement strand
TATGATGAGCCAGCCCCGTGCTGTGATGATGATGATGATGTATTAGTTTTATACTAATACATATTGATGCAGATGATGATTGCATTCCTTTGAGAATGACGATGTTGCCGATGAAGAAAACTTCCGATGATTTATAGATACGCTAGTCAGTGTTCCAAGATGATATTGATGATGCTGTCCTCCTGATGCTGTTGATGATAAAGGCCTCTCTCTCTCGTCTGATGCTGTTGAAGAATACCCTTCTTGTTAAGGGGGAGTGTTGAAATAATGTAACTGCAAAGTGTATTCTTATTATTATTTGATATATTATTTATTGGATCAATCCCTATTGTGGATTGATCATGTTGGCTATTCTAAAATGACCAAATCCCCTTTTGCGGATTGGTCATAATGTAATTGTAATAGGCAGAAAGAGAAGTCGGCCCCAGAATATATCAAAGAGGCCCCGAAATATAATAAGGGTGGTTATAACCACCTAGGAGAAGAAGTCGGCCCTGCCAGTGAAAGGACACTCCCACACATGCCAGTCTTGTATAAATAAGGAGGCTAGCGCTTCACTTAGACACACACCTCACTTGCTCATTTTGAGAGACAAGTTTTGGAACTGCAGTTGGAGAAGAGAGAGAGAGAGAGAGTGGCGCATCTTTGGGAGAGGATCTTCTGTATTAGCTTGAGTTATCTCTTGGCATTGTATTGGCTATCTATAATAAGGAAGTTTGCTGGGTTTTCTTCCCCTAGAGGGTTTCCCAGGATAAATGTTGTGTCTCTTGTGATTGTGTATTTCTCAGTGATCTTGTATTATGCTATTGTTATCTATTGAAATGCAAAGAACTATATAATGGCTTAAACATTAACAAGCAACGGGAGGTATTCCCTCCTGGACAACTTTTCTTAGAGAGGAAGATTCCAAGAAGTCAAAGGAAGACCATTGAATAGTTGAAGAACACCCCGGAAGAGAAGTCGGCCCACATGAAAATAATAAAGTGGAAATAGAATTTCCAGGAAGAGAAGTAGGCCCACAAGAAAATAATAAAGTGGAAATAGAATTTCCATGTAGAGAAGTTGGCCCCAATAAAGTGACTGAACTAGTATAAATAAAGGTGACGCCTTTGCTCATTTACACACACTCAACTCATCATCTCAACAAGGAAAAGGAGGTGCAAGTCTGAGGCAACCCTAGGAGACGCTGCAACTGGGGTTCTTGGTGGTTTCTCTTGTGCGCTACTTCTAGAAGAGTTGCACTAGGGTTCTGAGCTGACTCAGTTGTCTACCCTTGCTAGGGTTTGACAAGAAGAAGAGATAAGTACTTGTTATCAGGGTTTCTTCATTGTTGGTTTTGCTCCCGTGAATAGAGTTTGTTCATGGTTGTATTGTATTATCAAAATATTCCCTCTAAGAAAAGTTGGCTGGGTTTTTCTCTGAGTTTGGGGTTTTCCCAGGATAAATCTTTGTGTCTTCTTTTGCTTGTCTATTTGCTTCTAGATCATGCTTATATTTTCAATATATGATTGTTGAATGTTAAAAGAAGATCAAAATACTCTGATAAATCTATTGCTACTGAAAATGTAAGAAAATCTAACATATTTTATGCCATACTTGGTTTTGTGTTTGTTTGAGATATGGGAGGCGATATATTTGAGGCCCTGACGTGATGTATTCTTGGACTTAGGTTTTCATAGAAACATGTATTTGTTAACTTAAATTTGCACAAAAACATGTTTTTAGTAACTTGGTTTTGTGTCGAAATTGTTTTCAAAGTCCTCTATTCAATTCTCATTTATCTATTTTATGAGTGCCATAGAACTTGTCCATAGGCCATTAAATCAATAGAACAAAACCTTCTTAAATGCTGCGATGCTATCTTGAACTTCCTCAGTAGAAACCTGCACCACTGGAATGATCTGGTTTTTCTACAACAAAATTTCGTATAATAGTGAATTGTAGGGCCCAGGGATGGAGTGTGAGGTTCGCTTTGACTGCATCTCTAAATGTTTGCAGTGTCAAAGAGGGATTCACTATCCTAGAAGGGGAAGGAAAAAATGCTAAGGCTAGGCTTGGAGGATGCCATAGACCCCAAGATAGCATTTGTAGCAGCCACCACAAACTTTTTAAAACGTGAGCAATAACTTGAAGGAATAGACGGGTTCTTTGAAAGACCTACATTTAGGTTAAAGCTCAAGGCCAAAATGATTGGCACATGTGAGCAATTGTGCCAGGATTGTGGCCGCTGCCGCTTTTGCCCTCTGACGGGCCATCTAGTATCATTCCCAATGTTTATGTCTATTATGGAAATTGAAGTTATTTAGTATTTATAGATCTCACATCTATGTTGTACGATATAATTTTGTGCTTTTGTCATGGAATGGAAAACATTAGTTTTTCTTGTGAAAATATTGATAGGCTATGTATCTTTTATATGTCAAGTTATTGTAGAGTTTTGCTGAGTTGCTTAGTTGACTCTCTTGAGTGGGTTTTTTGGGTTGTTCTGGAGACCAAGTCGTGTGACTGTTACCAACTCAGATTGAGCAGGTTGTGTGGATGACTGAATATCAACTTCTGGTTACATTTTCAGCTTGGGATCAGCTGCTATTTCATGGAGCAACAAGAAGTGATCTACCATAGCAGTGACCTCTACTGAAACTGAATACAAAGTAGCAGTTGGAGCAGCACGTGAATCAGTTTGGTTATGGGGAACACTTTGAAGCTTATGCTTACATCGAGTGCCAGTAACCAGATGTTCTGTGAGAATCAAGATATAAAATTAAGTTGGAAAAAATAACTCCAATCTATCATGCTAGGACAGAGTACATTGAAGTACATCATCATTTTATTTAGGGTGTTTGTCCAAATTAAGGAGATAGAGTTGGTCTACAACAAATCTAAAGATCAACTTGCTGATATATTCACAAAGGCCTTGAGCAGAGAAGAAATTGGAAGGTTCAGAGATATGTTGTGTTAAGGAGAACAAAATAGTCGTGAAGGAGTATTGAAGTTTGTGCTCTTTTTTGTTCACAAGTTAAGACAAATCTTGGAATTATATTGTAATTGAAATTAAATATTTGGTTGTAACTAAAACGTAGTGTAACTGAAATCAATTAATGACTTTTAACTGAAATTAAAAGCTGGTTTGGATTTGTAGGGAAACTCTATAGGTGCTCAATAAATCAGAGTACAGACTTAGAGATTATTGGTAAGGTGAATGTAGGAAATCTACTTCTTTGTACTCGTCTTTGAATTCAGTTAAGTGTTTTGCCGCTTTGAATTATTCTGCTCCTTTGTATGTGGATGATGTTTATGTCAATAATAACACAGTAATAATGGTCTATATTCAATATCTGTATTGATTAAAGCAATGATTGATAATAGTAAGCCGTGTTAAAATGACATTGAAATTATATTTAATATATTCTGTCTGTTGTTTGCCAGTATATCTGCGAATAGTAGATGAGCATAATTTATTCACCTTAGATTAACAGACAATCATCAGGGCAGTTATTTTCCAGTGTTCATACTTTTGTTTGTATCTTGGGTGCAAGTCAAAATCCTATTACTGTTCTTATTTGGAGACAGTATGCCTCAGACATTCTGTGACACTGCGATAATATCAAATGTGTTAAATACATGGGGTAGTTGTATTTCAACTTATGTGTTAAATACACTGGAATCAAAACAGTTATCTTCTACATTTTAGGGTAGCAAATCTTAAATAGATGCAATGCTGAATAACACCTAGGATCTTCTGATATAAGTGAATATAAAGTAAATATGTGGCCTTGGAATTCATTAGTGATGGTTATCTATTTTTCTATATAATCACTATAGTGAAACAGGTAAGGTACGGATGCTATTTTGAGAATATAAAATTATCATGGCTTTAAGGAATTTTTGTTCATTGTAATTTGTTTTACAGTTGCCAAACATATGAGGGTGGTATTGCAGCTGAACCTGGGGCTGAAGCTCATGGAGGGTAGGTTACTACATGCTTATTACTCTATGCAGTATTGTCCATTTCATATATCCTAAACGGTGTCTAGTAAAAGCATGTAACATAACGCACTTCATTTAGCTCATATACATAAAAATTTTAAATGATTCAAGAATCAAAATATCCTCATGTACAATAGGAGCTGATTTTTGGTGTTGCAAACTATTGCAAGGTACACATTTTGTGGGCTGGCAACTTTAGTTTTGATCAATGAAGCTCATCGGTTGGACTTACCAAGCCTTCTTGTAAGATAAACTTGTTTTCAGGAGTGCACTGCTCATATTTGTAGAATCACTCCCATGCATTTGCTTCTAAAATATTTTCTTTTTCGAGATACTTGTGTATATCATTGAGGTTTTTCTACATTCTTGTTTCTAAAGGAAAATTCATCTCTTATATATGATTTCAACAAATTATAAATATTTTTTGTATTTTTTGGTTTTAAAAAGCATTTGTTATATTTGCTTTATTCTGAAACTTTGCTTCATAATACTTTTGCTTGGTTATGGCTACTTCACGTTTTCCATTTTCTTTGGTGTTCTGTTAAAATTTTCCCAAATATTTAGCACAGTGTTGACTGCTTAAGTGAGCCTTCATTGAGTATAAATTGCTTTGTAAGCTGTTATTAGAAATGCAGCTTTCATGGGATCCTATTTAAGGTCTGGACTCTGGAGAGGAAGGGATAAAATTTACCATTGTGTCCGTCCATTGAGATGTACCAAAACCATGATCTGTCACACTGAGAGAAATTGACCAATAGATGTACGATTTCTCATCATTTTCCTTTCTAAAATTTTGAGTGTGGCTTGATGCTCTTTTACATCAGAATAGTATTCCATGCAAGTAGAGATATAGGAATAGTCATGTCGGATTTTAATAGTGTTTTCAATAAATTGCGGATAATTTTTCATTTTACTTAGCATTTCAGGCTCTCAATATTTGATTGATTACACATTCTTATGAGGGATACTGTGTTTAATATAAACTTCGTCCAGGTGTAATTGAACCAGTGGTGGTCTGATCCATTATTGTTATCAACCGTATCTTTGCCATGTATTAATTTACATCATTTGCATTGTCAGCTGCAACAGATAATGGTATTTGTTATCTATATTTACTGATGTGATCCAAAGTCCAAACACTTATTTGTTGGAACCTTGGATTAGCAAGGGATCTGAACATTTTTCTTATTGGGTTTCAGGAGCATAGGACCAAGCTCTATTTACTATTGTCTGTGTGTTTATTTTTGAATAAATGCTTCCTTTAACTATAAATATGTACATACAAGGCATTTTATACAAGAAAAAGGGGCTGCAAAAAGCATCCATCATGAGCTAAAGATATCCAGAACCTAGCTCCCTACTAGCTTAAAAGCAAGTGCAAAAATGCATTGAAGACTTAAAGACCAGAACATAAAAATTGTCTAGTCTATGGTCAGCTGGTCCACAGTCTGTCATAAACTTTACATAACTTAAGCAGCAGCAACAGGAATTACGGCCATATCGGGTGGTGGGTCATCTTTCTCCTTGGGGGTTATCCCGATCCTTAGATAAAATGTTCTGAATCTGTCGTGATGGGCTCTCACTACTCATTGTGCTGCTTGGGCGTGGGAGGCTTTTCAGCCTTAGAGATAGCCAATGCAAGTCGTGGGAACTTGTTATTCTGGGGAGTAAGCATGTTTAATATTTAAAGAAGGAATTTTAGGTCATTTTGGTTGCAGTGGCCTGCTGGTTTTTATGACAGAAATTGTATGTTACCCATTTTTTCTTTATCCTTCCTCAACCTCAGCCTTGCTTTTGGCTTGTCGTCTTGAAGTTATTTTGGGGCAAACTCTCACTCCCTTCTTGTCTCCAGATTTAGTCCCCCGACAATGACTCATGAGCTCTCATGCAGGGGTATGTGCCACTATAGATCACCAAATTTTAGAAAGGTTTTGATACAGTATGGCTGGGAAACAACATATATGGAAAATTATAAAAAAATACGCAAAAAATACCTGAAATAGAAAACTCAAAATACCATTCAGGAATTTGAATTTTGAATACATATCTAGGTATGAATTATGTAAAACACACACACATATAATACTTTGTGCATGTATATAATACTAAACATTAATATATGAATATGTAATTGATAATTTACATATGAAGGATCTTATCGATTTATAATAAAGGTAGATATCACATACACGCACACCACAATATATTCGTAGATGAAGAAATCAACCAACACTAAAGAAGATCCTTCTTGAACTCAGCCCACAATGAAGAAGAATTGCCTTGAAATTGCTCCTGAAACCCTCAAGTTCACCCATCAAACAAACCACGCATAATTGAGGTAAACTGTTGTGTGCAACAAGGCATCAAATTCTTATGGTGGTGAACCTTAACAAGACTAAAGTTATGATATTCAATACTAGTAAGAACACTTTGCCGGATTTCTATTTCCTTTTTTAGAGAGGTTGAGGTGGAGATCATTACATCAGACACTTACTTGGGGGTCCGATTCACAGGACCTAGATTCAGTGTGAGACTTGCTTTCCAACCTCCAATGAACAAGGGGTATGCATCTCTTTCCATGCCCAAGCCCACTGTTTCCATTTGCATTTTCAAGACATCCCAACAAAGATATATTGCCTTGATATTATCATCAAAGCTACCCTTCTTTATGGTATTTAAGTCATAACACTCGGTATTTAAGTATGTACTTGTCACAACACTTGGTATTTAAGTATTTATTTGTCTTGGAGTCTTTGTGCTTGTGTGATACAAGAGTTGGAAGACTTACGGTTTGTGTCAAGTAAACCCTAGAGAATATCTGGAATGCTAGGGTTTGTTGAAGTGTCTGTGTGAGTTAGACCTAGGGTTTGTGGAATGAATTTGAAACCCTAGTGGAATTTGTGTGATTCATACTAGCTGAATCTCCTTTAAAGTTTGTAGGATGCAAGTGGGAGATCCAAGGGTGGACTTGTTGGTGTCGATACTAGCTTGTTGTGGAGCGTTTGGTGTGGCTAGATAGCTTGGTGGGATGCATAGGTAGACCTTTATATTGCTGTTTAGGTTTTCTTGTTGATGGTAGATGCCCTAGTTAGGGTTTGGGAAGCAACTGGAGTGATGAGCTGAAGGGACTTGTACCAACTTGGGAGGAGCTGATATATTGTACGTTATTTTCATTTCTGTAATATGTGAAGTGTACTATTGCTGCCCTAAATTTATAAGTTGCAGATCGGAAAATCAGACTTTGGTTTCTCATTGTTATGAGTAGTTTCACGGCTGTAATAATGAGCTGACTTGTCRGGACAGCTGTGCTGAAATGTTATGTGTTTTAGCATGCCTAGATGAAACTAAGATACAGATTTAGGGCTGTTACAAATCTGCTCTTATAAAAGTAATTTTCAGATCTGTGTGTTGGTTGAGATTGTGCCCTAATGGCTGTGATATCTATCTTTCCTTCAAATATATTTTTGGTGTTTATCTTCTTGAGTTTTCCTAGTGAAAAGGTTGGACATAATTGAAGCATTTGCTGCTGCAATAAATATTTCAGATTCAGCCATAATACTGAAAGTTATATGAAGTAGATACTGGAACCTTAAGTAAATGAGGTGAAATTTCTGAAGTGTTTTAAAGTGCAGGTTTCCAAAATTTCCACATACAATAGATTCTCCATTCTTCTACTGGACTATCGTCTTCTAGTCGCTGCTCTTCCTTTGGGATCTTCTTGTTTTCTCGCTAGTTTCACCTCTGCCTTCAATTCTGACTGATAGGCTTTTGCAATTGAGTGCAACCTCACCATGCTCATCTCATCTTGAGACCATTCACATATCTAGCCACGGCTTCTTTACTCTCCTCATTTTGTTTCCCTCATATGGACATTCTATAGAACTCCTCTATGTTTTCTTTCATAGACATTTCTTTTCGCTTCAAACTGTGCAATCTCCTATGAAAATTCAATGAATAATCAATAGGAGAAAACTTCTCTTTTGGGTTGGCAACCGTTTTGTCCCAATTCTTTATATTTTTCTTTCATATTTTTTGTTTTCCCAATTGCAAACTATTGTTGGGTATGAGTTATATTCTTTGCACGACTAGTTCTAGTGTCTGCTACATTGTGCCAGACGTGCAGGGGGGTTTGAGGGCAGCCCCCCCTTCGGGGGTTGCAGGGGAAGTGCACCGGAGATTTTTTTTCCTCGGGAAACGTGTCACATTTTTGCCTAGTTTTTCGTGTCCATTGTTGGGCGGTTTTTCAGCACATGGTTTTTGCTGATGGTTTTCTATTTCGGTTTAATGAATTAGGGTTGTTGACTAATCCAGGTCATTGGGTTAGGGTTTTGGATGCCGCTGGCTCCTATATGTATATTGTATTGTAAACAATATATCACTATGAATGAATATAGAATATGCTAGTTTTCCCGGTTTGGGTTTCCAGGGGAAAAATCTCTGTGTAATGTGTGTATTTTCCATTCTATCTTTTCTGTTCTTTTACTGAAAATCTGTTTGTAGTAAATATTGTACAAGGTTAAAATCTACATTTGGTATCAGAGCTTTGTTGGCTTCAGGGGGATGCCTTTGTGGTCAAGGGTTTGACTCAGGATTGTGATAAGCCTTGTTACAGTGGGAGATCTGTGGTATTGATTTTTCAGGTGAAAAGAAATGGCGAGCAGTTAAAAAATGGAGATCGAGAAGTTTAATGGGAAAAGTTTTGAGCTGTGGAAGCTCAAGATGGAAGATCTGTTGGTGGGCAAAGATCAGTGGATCGCGGTGGATCCAGGTACTGCACCTACAGGAATTTCAACAGATGACTGGAAAAAGTTGGATCAGAAGGCGAAGAGCACAATCCAATTGTCTATCAGATTCAATATTGCTGAATGTGTCAGAGGAAGCTACAACCGAAGATTTATGGAATAAGTTGGGGAAGTTGTATCAGTCTAAGTCCTTAGTAAATAAACTTTTCCTGAGAAAGAAGCTGTATAACCTGAGGATGAGAGATGGAGACTCAGTGGTAGAGCATTTGAACGGCTTTAATACTGTGGTAAGTCAGTTAGTATCTGTTGAGATTAAAATTTCAGATGAAGATAAGTGTATCCGTTTACTATGCTCTTTACCAGACTCGTGGGATAGTCTGGTTGTGGCCATAGGTAGTAATACAACTGCCTTGAAGTTTGATGAAGTGGTCTCATCCTTGTTTTCAGAGGAGATGAGACGGAAGAACATGGAAGGACAAAGCACATATGAATTATTTGCAAGAGGACGCTCCCAGGAAAGAAATAGATCTAAGTCCTCAAGTGGGAGATCTAAGTCTAAGGGTAGATCTAAATCTCCCGGTAAGTTTGTAAAGGTATGCTGGAGATGTGGAAAAGAAGGGCACTACAAGAAGCAGTGTAGATTCAAAATTGAGAAAAATAAGAGATCTGAAGAAGCTCCTTCTACAGAAGAAAAAACCTCCAAGGAAGAAGGAGGGGATGTGTACTTGGCTTCTTCAAGTACACATGCAGATCATGAGGCATGGTTGGTTGACTTAGGTGCATCCTTTCATATGACTCCCTACAGGGAGTGGTTCTGTGAATATGAAAGGTATGATGGAGGTAATGTTTTCCTAGGTGATGACGAGGAAAAGTCAAGTTGAGGCTCATAGATGGAAGGATTAGAACACTACCTGGTGTTATGTACATCCCAGGTTTGGACAAAAATTTGATTTCTGTAAGCAAAATGGACAATGCAGGGGTAAAAACAATATTTGAAAAGGAAACTTGCAGGATGGTTCGAGGGGCAATGGTGTTGCTGAAGGGAGTTCGGTTTGGAACTTTGTATAAGCTGCAAGGAAGCACTATTAGTGATGGGTGTAATAGTTCCATTGTTCCTGATATTGGAGTTGAAGAAGAAAGAACTCTTACAGTCTCTGGAGAAAAGGTTATGCTGTGGCATCAAAGACTGGGCCATATCAGAGAGAATGGTCTTCGACTACTACACGGTAAAGGTAGTGTTGAAGGTATGTCTAACTGCTCTCTGGATTTTGATTTCTGTGAACATTGTGTATATGGGAAGCAGAATTGGCTAAGATTCCCCTCTGGTGCAACGAAGGAAGAAGGAATTTTACAGCTAGTTCACAGTTATGTGTTTGGACCTGTGTCAGTTCCATCATTGGGAAAATATGTGTACTATGTCTCATTTATAGATGACTTCTCAAGGAATACTTGGATATATTTCTTCAGGAAGAAATCTGAAGTCTTTGACAAGTTTAAAGAGTTTAAGGTTCTTGTTGAGAATCAAACAGATAAAATAATTAAGGTGTTGAGGACAGATAATGGCAGAGAGTTCTGCGGGAATGAATTTGAAGAATTCTGTAAGAAGTGCGATATAGCAAGGCAAAAGACTACTCCATATACACCTTAGCAAAATGAAGTTGCAGAAAGGATGAACAAGACGCTGATGGAAAAAGCAAGGTGCATGCTCAGTGGTGCCGGGTTAGGGCAAGAGTTATGGGTAGAGGCAGTGGGTACTGCATGTTACTTGGTCAATAGATCACCCTCATCAGCGCTGGATGACAAGACTCCACAAGAGGTATGGACTGGTAAAAAACCTTCTCTCACACATCTCAAGGTATTTCGCTGTGAGGCCTATGTTCATGTTCCAAAGGAAAACATGAGTAAGCTAGATAAGAACGCTGAAAAGTGTATCTTTATTGGGTATAAAGATGGTCTCAAAGGTTATAAGCTTTGGAACCCAGAAACTAGGAAGGTTGTGTATAGCCGAGATGTGGTATTTAGAGAAATGCAGGATGTTGTTAAACAGGAAGTCCTACCAAGTAAGGAAGAACCAAAGAAAATAGAGTTTGATTTAAAGGATGGTGAATCCGACTCTACAGAAGAACAAGAATCAGAAGAAGAAGATCCTCATACTCTAGTATTAAGGAGATCGGTTTGAGAAAGAAGGCTACCAGAAAGGTATACTCCATCTGATTTCCGTTCAAATTTTGCTGTCTATTACTGATGATGATCCTAGAACTATCAGGGAGGCAGTGGATTCAGAGGATGGAAAGCTCTGGAAAAAGGCCATGGATGAAGAAATAGAAACCTTAGATAAGAATGAGGATTGGGATCTAGTGGAGTTTCCAACTGGAAGAAATCCCATTGGCAACAAATGGGTATTTAAAAAGAAGCTGAATGTAGAAGGCAAAGTGGAGAAATACAAAACTCGGTTAGTAGCAAAGGGTTATTCCCAGGTTGAGGGAATTGATTTTGGTGAGATTTTTTCTCCTGTTGCCAAGTTAACTTCTATAAGATCTCTGTTATTTGTTGCTGCTGCATTTGATTTTGAAGTAGAACAGATGGATGTGAAGACAACATTCCTACATGGGGATCTGGAAGAAGAAATCTATATGAAGCAGCCAAAAGGCTTTGCTGTGAAGGGAAAGAAGGCGCTGGCATGCAAGATGAAAAAGTCCCTGTATGGTTTAAAACAATCACCAAGGATGTGGTATAAAAAATTCAATACTTATATGCTGGGACTTGGCTTCACAAGAAGCAAAGAGGATCATTGTGTGTATTTTAAATTAATTGGTGATCATTTGATTTATTTGGTGTTGTATGTGGATGACATGTTGCTGATAGGAAACAACGAGGAGATTATCTAGGATGTGAAAACTCAGTTGTCCTCTAAATTTGACATGAACGACCTCGGTGCTTCAAATTTCATTTTGGGCATGAAAATTAAAAGAGATCGGAAAAAGAGGAAACTCTGGTTAAATCAGAGAAAATATGTCGAGACAATATTGCAGAGGTTTAATATGCAGGAATGTAATCCGGTCAAGGTCCCTATTCCTGTTGGTGTAAAGTTATCTGCAGATCAGTGTCCCAAGACACATGAAGAGGAGGAGGACATGTCTCGTGTTCCATATGCGAGTACAGTTGGCAGTTTGATGTAGGCAATGGTCTATACTAGACCGGACATTGCACATGCAGTGGGAGTTTTGAGCAGGTATATGTCAAAACCAGGGAAGGAGCATTGGACAACAGTAAAAAGGGTTTTCAGTTATTTGCGTGGCATTGCTAGCTAAGGATTGTGCTACCAAGAAAGACCAGGATTGGACAGAGTGTTGGACATACATGGCTTTGTGGATGTAGAATGGGCTAGAGATTTGGATCGTAGGAGATCTACAAGCGGGTATGTGTTTAATTTGTTTGGAGGAGCAATCAATTGGATGAGCAAAAGATAGGCTGTAGTGGCACTTTCAACTACAGAAACTAAATACATGGTAACCACTCATGCAAGTAAGGAAGCAGTATGGTTACAAAGATTGTGTTCAGGTATTGAGTTGGTACAACAAGCTGAAGGATAGATTGTGATAGCGAGAGTGCAATTTTTCTGGCGAAGAACCCGACTTATCATTTAAAGACAAAGCATATTGATATTCAATATCACTTTGTGAGAGACATGGTTGAAGAAAAAAAAGTGTTGCTGATGAAGGTGGACACTTTGAAGAATGTTGCAGATTCATTAACACAATCTGTGAGCACTGAGAAGTTCTTTTGGTGTAGAGGATCCATGGGCATTATTGCCCTGGATTGTTAACTATGTAACCCTGTAACCCCCTGTATGCAAAGAAAACAACAAGTGGGAGAAGGTTGGGTTTGTGTTATATTCTTTGCACGACTAGTTCTAGTGTCTGCTATGTTGCGATGGGCGTGCAGGGGGGTTTGAGGGGGGGGGGG
>SNQJ01S0079637.1:53358-71153 GCA_010110895.2 Picea sitchensis | reverse complement strand
ATGCATGAATGCAGCAAAAACTTAGGCTTTAGCGCTTTTTATGCATTTTGTGCATTTCTTCCCTTTCTTTTGTCACCACGGGGTTAGGAAAAACCACTCAGCATTAACAACCATGAATTTTCTTTTCTTTTCTTTGAAAATAATTTGCAGAGATGAAATATTATTTGCAAGCCAATATACACCCAGAGTGAAGAATTTCTAGTCACCAGATGATACTATGAATTATAGGGTTATAACAGGACCTATGATCTCCTTTACAACCCCAACATTGAATAGGTGGTTGTCTTGGACCTTGACTCCCTATGTCAATCGTTCTGGGTTCTTTAGGCATATTTTGTCCCTATGGATTATTTCTGAAGAATGGTGGCTTAGCTCCCTTCTTCTTCTGATCCATCTTGAATTTATTTTTGTCTTCCCAATCCTTTTGGAAAGTTGTCCTTGCTTTCTGTTGATCATATAGGAATTTAGCTCTCCTTATGGTCTCTTCCAATGTCTTGGGTTCATCATACTGTATTTTGTCACTGATGAATGATGACAATCCACTCAAATACCTTTGAATTTTGACAGTCTCATCCTTGATGAATGAGACATACTTCAACAGTTCTAGAGACCTTCTCTCATATTCATCTATGGTCATACTTCCAAGCTTGAGTTCAAAGAACTCTTTCATTTTCTTGTCATAGTATCTCTTAGTCAAGTATTTCTTCTCAAAATACTTCTTGAATTCCCTCCAAGTAACACTTTTCTCTTTAATGTGTTGCACACTCAAATTGATTCCCACCACTTCCACATGGAGGCCAACCTTTCCCTTGAGTTGATAGATAACAATTCTACCCTCTACATGAGGAAGCATGAATTATGCAATTGAAAATACTTGCTCATGCCAACAACCATGTTTCTTCATCTTCATCCTTCTTGTGCTCACCATCAAATGTAGGAGGTTTGACTTTGTTCATTTCTCCTCATAGCTCATTACGGACCTCTTATGCCGCTGACATGAGATGGACTTGATCTGCTGCATGTTCTCTTATTGGAATGCCTTGAGAAGTGATGGTGGTGTCTGCTAGCACTTCTTTCTTTTCTTTTATAATCCAAAGGCTTGTGACTTCCTGATTTTCTTGAGTTACTCTCCTTAACCAATTTCTTTCTATTATGTTTCAAGCCCTCCAATAACTTCATGTCGAAGTCATCCTGCTACTCCTTGTCTCTCATAGAAGCCTTTCATTATTAGCCTTATGGATTTGGACATCCATACGCAAATTTTTAATGGTCTCTTCCATATTCATGTTTCATTCCTTTCTTCTCCATGTCCATTGGGTTTGTTCCTTCAAGGCCCAAATAGGAATCCATCCCTCTGCTCTCATCCAGATGATTGTGAATTCCCTTGTGTCTCTTCCATTCCTATGGACTACCCTTGTCGATCCCGATCTAGTTGTTATTATTTTTGCAAAACGTCGATTGAAACTTATCAGGTTAACAATTCCATAATTCATGAAAAATATGAAAGACCATTTTGGTTCAATATATACATCAAAATTATCTCTCTTGATTTCTTGGTGCTATCACCATGAAAAATCTAGATAAGACCCAAGTATTGAAAACATAGACACATGGCACCTTCAGAGATACATATTGGCAAAGGCGGTTTCATAAAATACTTTCTCCAAGACATAGTATCACGTGCTTCAAAATTTCAAAACCACCACTCATGGAACAAGCGACGACTAGTCAGATCACCCCATTTCCCTCATTCGGTACTTCACAATTGTATGACGTCAGCTGAACATTTCCATATAATGAACTCAAAATCTAAATTGTTTGAAATGGATCAGCTAAGCATGGTAAACCAACACACTTGTACATAGTCTTTCTGTGCTTCATAATTGGGATTTTGTAACTACCAATCCTCAAGTATGGAAACATGGGTTTATCCATAAACAAAGTAATCTCCAAATTGCTCAACTTTCTACACTCTGTAGAATCATTTCGGTATCCACAAACTAAGGTACATGGACAAGGCTAAATCAAGTGAGAGTGGTTATTAGGGTAACATGCTAGACTTTCCTATGAATAAGGATGAAAGGGTACTTGTTCACATTCTAGCAACTAAATTCCACACACAACTGACTATAGACTCATGATTTAAGTTAGGTTGAATCTCACTATGAAGGATTTAGTCATCAACATGCAAGTTGCTAAGAAGAAAAGGATCAAGTGGCATAAGAAGGAGGAATATACGGCTGAAACGGTTGAAAGTGTTGGAGAGAATCAGCTTGATCTGGTTAGATTCTTTAAAGGAGGAGATCGTTAAGCTGAAATGAGCCCTTAAATACAGTTGAGTATATTTCAGTGATTTTTGGACATATGGTAGCATAGGTAAGGAACTTCGGAGATGATAAACATGTTCTTAAACGACCCTTTTACAATGTATATTAAGCACATTATCATTCCTTATTTTGTAATTTTGGGATTAATACGATTATAAATCACAGTGGAGACTTTGGACTATTTATTACAAGATTCTAACGGGTGGTGTTATGAGTCTTGTTTTTTTTCATATAGTATAATTTTCTTGTAAGATTATATTTCACTTCCATCTAATAGGAATACAAGCTCAAAATTCTTCCACAAGAGTAACAAAATCTTAACAATTTAAGATTATATTTATTTCTTCACGAAATAACTCTACAATTTGCTTTTTAAATGAAATATACGATGTAGTTTGTGTGTTTGTTTCTCTAATATCATTTTACATTTTCTATTAACTTCGGAATCATCACCTTCAAAGCGTTCCCTGCGCCTGAAAGTTGCTTTGTACACCCATGTTGTCGTGCACAACAACACACCTAAAGTAAATCGTAGCTGCACCTATATCCCCTGTGCATTTCTTCTTTGTCATGCCAATAACCTACACACACTACTTTTGCGTTTATTAGCCAATATCCAGCTGCCTTGCGGTTTTGTATTGTGCATTATTCAAATGTATTTATCTATGCATTGCACCATGCCGAAATTCAATATGCCTCACCATGCACAATAATCTGTGCACACCATCAAATACACTGTCGCAAGACAAATTATACTCATACTATGTGCACAACCAACTCCTACAGTGTTTTTGTAATGTTATTGCACACCATTTACATTATTACTATGTGTTTGCTCCTTCTTGAATGCTAAATTTAGGCATACGGATCCATACCCACAATATTCTTCCGTCGCAGCCACAATTTAGTGCACACGCACTACGTACCAAAATTTTTCATGGATGCTCTGTGACTTGAAATTTGGTTACTTCGAAATTAATCTCTTGTAAATATTCTCTTCAAGCGTACCCTTCCGACCCATCCAGGATCAGTGTTGGAACTTGTAAGGTAGCTAGAGAGTTAGTGGGGGGCCCTAGAGGGGCCCATGGTGATAATAGTGGAGGTCATTCAATGTAAGGTGGACTAGATTCACTATATTATTAAATAAGACCCACTATGGTAGTTAGATATAATAAATAGGTAATTAGATATAATAAATGTAAGAGGGACTTCTTAGAAGGTTCTACTTTTAGAAGGTTCTACTTTTAGAAGATCCCTCCTAGAATGTTCTTAGGTGATGGTAGAACTATATAAGAGGGTTCAAGCAATATAGTAGAGACTTACTTGGCCAGGGAGTATTATTATATTTGGAGAAGTAAGCTCAATGGGAGGTTTCCCCTTGATGAGGTAGACATGGGTGATCCCTTCCATAATAGGATCCATTGTATGTAATTGTTGCCCTACCTTAAGGAGGTTTGAATTAAAGAAGATTTTGCATATTGTTCTTTTATATATATTGTATTGGTGCTTTTGTGGTTGTTGTTTGGTTCTTAACAAATTGGTGTCGAGATCACTTTCCTTGGCGGAGTTGTGGGCAACTATTTTTATTTTCTTGAGGATGTTTTTAGGAGAAAAAAGAGACGCGATATTCGGACATTTTCGGTATATTTTGTGCAAAATTTGCATAAAAAAAAACAAAAAAAAAAAAAAAAAAAAAAAAAAAAAAAAAAAAATATCATCCAAAACGGAGTCTGAAGGGTCAAGATATTGAGGTTTTAAAGTCTCCAATTTTTCAGGGTTTTAGCGGATGATTCTTGTGATTGTTTTTATTTATGTAGCATATGTAGGCTTAATTTGCCTAAATAAATTATATATATGAGTTCTTCTCACAGATTTCACCCAATTTAAAAAAAAACAATCCAGCCAAAAGCGGGTCAGGAAGTGAAGTTATGAGCATTTTAAAGTTAGCAGTGTTTTAGGTTTTTCCGAAAAACCTTTGATTTTTCTTAGAAACTTCTTGGGTTTTATTTTTTCCAGTTTTCCGTGGCGGATGCTTGGGACCGAAGATTTCTTAGGGTGCTTAGATGGATATTTCATCTAAAACCTTGAAATAAATTCTTGAATCATTCAAAGCCAATTGGATGGCCAGTTAACGGATGGCCGCCACAAAGCATTTCATCGCAGGCTGATGCGGCCTCTCAATGATAGTTTTCATAGTATTCAAGATTCATTGAATGACATGCGAGAGTCTTTAAACTTATGCAGGGCCTCATGAATGAATATAATCAAGAATATATGCTTAGTACATGATTTTGAGAATGATTGTGATGATGAGTATATGGATAGTTAATCGTTATGGGATGACAAACACTTCCATATTTTATTCGATGAATCTACTCCACCTTATGTAAATGACATCATGGAGGGAAATTAGGAGCTTGTTATGACTACTAGTTTTCATCTTGCATATTCTCCAGTGGTATTATTCCTTCTAGATTCTACTATGACCCTTTTCCACTATGTGGATGGATTCTTATTTGGATCCACATGATAGGTGTCGATCTTTGGAGCATCATTTGGAGTTGGTTATTGGGTTTCCAAATCTTCTCTGAGGAGTTCACATGAGCACTTGGACATGGGACCGAGCTTACAATGGTGGTTGGACTACTTCGGCATGGTGGATTTACTTTCTACATGGGACTTTGGTTCTTAAGTCTTCTTGACATTACGGTCCCACAATTATCCATGGGACCACTGGTATATGGTTGTACATCAGCGTTGAGGACAATGCTTTCCTTAAGGGGGATGGAATGTAAAGATTTAGCTAGAGAGGGTGGTGGGGGGCCATGAGCGGGCCCATGAGTGACAGTGGAGGTCATTCCAATGTAGGGTGGACTAAGGTCCACTATATTATTAAATAAGACCCACTATGGTAGTTAGATTATAATAAATGAGTAATTAGATATAATAGAAGTAATAGGGACTTCTTAGAAGGTTCTACTTCTAGAAGATTCCTCCCTCTAGAATATTCTTGGGTGATGAATTTAGAGAACTATATAAAAGGGGTTCAAAGCTGATGTAATGGGACATGAAGAGAGGTATTGTGTTTGGAGGCCCGGTGGTTCGATAGGAGGATGCCCCCTCGAAGAGACAAGTGAAGCAGGGAGATGATCCCTTCCATAATAGGATCCATTGTATGGTGTTTCCTACCCTAAGGGTTTGATAGTAATAAAGATTTTGCATATTGTTCTTGTATATCTATTGTGGTGCTTTTATATTAGTTATCTTTGGATCTATTGTGATATTTTTTTTTTTTTTTTTTTTTTTTTTTATATTTGTATTTATATTTATGGGTATTTTGTAGCATCCCCGGCCTCACACCGGCCGGGCCACGTCACTCCTCGGATGCTTTACTTAGCTCTAAAAATGTCTTTGTAATATTCCCAGCCTACAAATTCCAGGCTACACAAGGGAACACTTTTGTTCTCTTGTTGTGGAACATACTATAACATACCCAGCTTCTATTTTGAGCTATGTCACATACAATTTTTTATCTACATGTGATTAAGACATATCCACGCACATAACTCTTGCGTAAGATTTATATATAAAATGTAATAGACAAACAATTACATTATGTAAATTTTCGATTTCATATTGAAATAACAGTAAACCCAGACATGCAACATATACGGAAATACCCATGTGAACTTCTGAGGGCAGAGTTATAATCACACATATGATAAGCTGTAACATAAAACACATGAAGTAACAATGCAACATGTAGATTTATCCCTTACGATTGGTACTTATCTTGGAAATGTTACTAGCTGCTTACAAACCATCCACGAACCTCCCAGCCTTAGACTGCTTGTTCATCACTCTCTCTATGATAAGGTCACCCAGCTGGGACTAAACTCCCCACGGGTAAAGGGATTCCTAACAGGTTAAGGCTCATAGACAATAGGAAGACTCTTTCTTAGGTGCTCACTAAACTAACAACCTACAACCTCTCATTCCCCACATGCCTATCCCACCCAAGGAGGTGTGCCCCTTCTATACTCAACAACCCCTCAGTTTCTCACTTCCCTTCCAAGGCTTCGACAAAAGTCCTAACATGAAGTCTAAGAGCCCTATAGCTACAGTTTAACACCTTCAGGAAATCAATTCCGAGAAATTCTCTCACTCAGAGAGAATTGCTCACGAGACTGACAAACACGCCTCTTCAATTTCCCATGGGCACGACCAGCCGGTTCCTTTAATCCACGATCCAAGCTAACCGGGTACACCAACATAGAATGGTTATGGAAACAAGCTTCCAGAATACTATGAAATGAATGTCCCAAGGATAATTGATTGCTTGAAGGTGAAAATGGTCATGGAATCCATTGGTGGATGGTGAATGATGGAAGGAATCATGGGCGATATGATTGTAAGAATAATCATGAGAATGATGGTAAGGATGTTCATCCCAATGATGGTGAAGGTCCAAAGAAACGTAGAAGTCCACATGAGTATGTATTGCTAACTTGACTTGCACCAAGCCATGTTTGGAGCTACTTTAGTCCACTTGTCCTCAACTTTAGAACTTAGGATAAAATAATTATCATGCTATATTTTTAAGAAATACCAATATAATATTCCCTTTTTTGGCTTAAGCTCTCTAGCATATCCCTTTCCCTCTTTTGGCCTCCATTTACCTAACTAGTGAAGTTTAGTCCCTCATCTCAACGCCATTAGGTGATTACATGTACCTTGATGTATTTTATATTAATCATGAGACATATACAAAATAGGTGCATTGGCCCTAATTCAAAACATGGAGATACAACTTATCATAAGCTGTCTCACCCGCCTATATTACATATCATACCGCGAGGTTTG
The DNA here is from genome assembly GCA_010110895.2 of Picea sitchensis. Taxonomy (NCBI): domain Eukaryota; kingdom Viridiplantae; phylum Streptophyta; class Pinopsida; order Pinales; family Pinaceae; genus Picea; species Picea sitchensis. Next base: position 63,963 of record SNQJ01S0079637.1, on the reverse strand, counting down.
TTGACCCCATGTTGCCGCACTTCGTTTAGCATGCGATATACGGTTATCACTACATCCCATTTCTGCGGAATTACATACACGCACTATGCATGAAAGGTTGCATTACAAAATGATCAAAACATCTCACCAACCATTAACACATTACATTTACAATTGGGTTCCATCGGGGGATATTACAATAATGTTCCTTTTCTTTGAACCACTCTATGAACCAATATATGAATCCATGCTCTAATACACTATGATATATCTGTCCAAAAATGATAAGTGTTCTTACAAATCCACCTATGTCCATGTCCAATACTCTACTTGCTTAGCTGTCCATGTTGATCCATTTTATCCCTTTATACTATCACATAGAAGTCTTGATTAATCTATCAAATTATACTTTTGATAACTGATTTATCACGAGATAAATATTCTCAAAACTCACATGGCTTATGCTGAAGGATGGTTCTTTTTGTCGTCACAAGCTATCGCATAGACTCCCCGTCTAATATTCATGTGCTTGGGGTCCTAAGCGAGATGCTTCGAGATAATTCTGCTTTCGATGTGTGTTGTCATCATCTTCATTGGTAGATTCATTGTCTCTCTAAGATCTGAATTCTTTATTTTCACGTTTTTGGATTCGTCTTTCACTACAATTCCTAAAAAGTACAATCTCTTGAACATGTTCCTTATTTACACATCCTTCCTTTCTTTCATTTATTTTCAAACCTTTTTTTTTTTTTTTTTTTTTTTTTTTTTTTTTTTTTTTTTCTTCATCTCGTTTTATTGATAATCTTGCGATCTCGAGGGTACCTGGATCTTTGTTCACTGTTCTTCCCTTTTTTCTTAACCATGCTTATATCTGATGTCGGTATTCTCTTTCATGGAAGTATCAATCGTGCTTCTGATCAATGGCTATGTCTCCATAGTTATGACATTTATGGCAGTCGATGTTATGTGCAACCACATAGGCACTTCTTTCTTGAACATTTCTTTTATAATCCACACTCACGGAACCTTATGTCCAAAGTTAATTTACAAATAAAAACAATTACCATAAAATAAAATTTCATACACAGGGTGAATGATATTCTTTGTGAAACATTAGTCCTTCTGAATTTTTTCTTTGTTTGATCATGATCATGATTGAAGACTCTTTGTGGCTTGAACATGGATGGTCTATTGAAGATGTGTGTCTTCAATGGTTTTCTTAGATGCAGTTTGACCATGATTCCTTCCTTTGAGTACTTACGCATAACTCTTTCATATTTTTCTTCGATTTCTTCTTTTCTAGCAGCCTAGAGTGCTTCTATTCATTATCTATAACTGATGTGTATCTTTCTATCTCGCTAGCGTTCTTGTTGAGATTGACAATTTACTTCTCAATGTGACAACTTCTTCTTCAAGATTCTCGACCTACTAGCTAGCACCTTCATTGCCATGAGACTTCCTTGACTTCTTACGATTTCTTTTTGCTTCTTCAAGATGATTTTTTTAATGTGGATTTATTTCTTCTTCAAGTCCTTTCTCTTCTTGACCAAACTCAGCTTCAAGAGTTTGTTTAGATCGTTAGTTCTTTCCTTAAGATGATCACATCCAATATATTCTTATAACTGATGTGTATCTTTCTATCTCTTCAACGTTCTTGTTGAGATTGACAATTTTACTTCTCAATGTGACAACTTCTTCTTCAAGATTCTCAGCCTCTTCTTCTTTCTTCATTATATGAGACTTCATGACTTCTTCTGTTCTTTTCGCTTCTTCAAGATGATTTTTTAATGTGGTTATTTCTTCTTCAAGTCCTTTCTCTTCTTGACCAAACTCTAGCTCAAGTTTGTTTAGATCGTTAGTTCTTTCCTTAAGATGATCTGTCAATATATTCTCTCTCATTTCCACCTCTTCCTTCTGTGCTGCTATGTTGGTTTCCAAACACTTCTTTTCATATTCAAGATTTTATTCGATATTTCTGGCTTCTTCTAGCTGAGTTCTTAAGTTCTCGATGACCTATTGGGCTTCTTAAAAAATGTGAACACTTTCCTTTTGTTTAATCAATTCTTTCTTGAGTGAATTGTTTTCTTATCTTAGTTCATCTCAAGAACTATTCAATTCTTCTTTATAATTGCCTTCCTTTTCAATTAGTTTTTCTATCTCATTTCCTTTCCTTCATGTAATTCTATTTCAAGATGCCCACATTTTTCACAATTAAAACAAAACAAAATACCTATGGTGATTATGTACTCTTCATCTTCTAAATCTTCTTGACATGGTGAACATAATTCTTCTTGATTTGTATCTTCATCTTCTTCGACCTTTTCTAAATCTGTGATGGGTGAAAAATATATGTCATGTAACTTATTCCAAATTTTTTTGTTGATGAACATTTACAAACCTTTTATCTTACTGGATTAGGTAATCCTTCCTAGATGAAATCCATTACTATTTTGTTATTCTTCCTCAATTCCTTCTTGGCTACAGTCTTTGCCCTTTTTGAACTATCATATCCTGTAACAACTGATAGCCAAATATAATGTCCTTGTTCTTGTAAAAATACTTTCGTCCTTATGCTCCACATATCATACTTAAAACCATTATGACCATTAAATATTGATACTCCATTTTCAGAATAATCCATGATCTCCTTCCAGTGGTTAAACTGTTTCCTGAAGGAACCTGCTCTGATTCCAATTGTTGGATTACTTAGAGGGGGGGTGAATTAGTAATAGAGAAATAATAATCCTTTTTAACCATATAATCCAAGTGTCATGTCAATGTATCATTATCATCCAATAACTGTAGAGTAAATAAGCAATGAAAAAATGAAAAATCATACACATACACAGTACACTAGTGTTTTACGTGGAAACCCAAAGCGAGATAAAACCATAGAATTATTTATCTTATATGTCTTGAAGAATTACATTCATTGGAAGCACCAACTTCCTTTGTTTTCTATATGCAACTAGAAGGAGGCTCCAACCCCCTAGTTTCTCAGGCTACAGCATGAGGGAAGCTCCAAATCCCCAATTCCATGGATACAACCAGAAGGAGGCTACAACCCCCTATGTTCTCCGACTACAACTAGAAGGTGGCTACAACCACCTATCCTTTCCACGCCCAACCACCCTGAAGTAAAAGTAGATTGATGGAACCACACTATCACTGTGAGATATACCACTGTAAATATGTACCAATAAAACTGAACCATGCATCAACATGTATCATAAACAAGTGCATCAACCATCCACCAACCTGTACCAAACAATTTGTAATCAACATGTACCATAAACAAGTGCATCAACTATGCACCAACCTGTACCAAACAATCTGTAATCATCCTGTACCATAAACAAGTGCAACCAACCATGTACCAAGTATGTACCAATCATGTGTCAAGTACTCATCAACTATGACTCATCAATATGTACCAACATCATCAACTATACACCTCATGTATGTGCCAACTCATCAACTACTTGTTAACTATTATACACTCCTATGTATAAAGCAACTCATCAACTACTTGTCTCAAGTATCAAAATCTAACTTGTACCCTCAACCAAAGCTCCTCATCAATTTCATCATCCAAAATATGATTTGTAACTCTATAATAGACCTATTGTATATGATCACATACCTTCAAACCTTCCTTAACTTTAACAACAAGCGACTAGCATTTTCCTCAAACATTTCTTTAGTCTCACAAGACTAGTTTTGAATTAGTCAACAACCCTAACTTGAAATAATCATAACTTTGTACCTATAATGAATAAAGATATAAAACTGATACACAATGTTCTTCAGTGTGCTTTATGCATTTCCTCCAGGTGTCACTACTTGGAACCTCTCATAAAAGGATTTATGGAAAACATGGCACACCTTGTTGAATTATGGATTATTCTAGAGAGCGACCTTGTAGAGCGTTCCCCACACAAAATGTTTGTTGAATTGATATGAGCCTATTACACAGCATACTATAGATTGTACTCTAACCAAAACAATTGTTCTTACTTAATTTTGAGCTGTTATGAATAAGTTATGATGTTTTTACCCGAAACACCTGTTTTTGACTAGTTTCAGGACTAGCCACAAACCCTATTTTACATAGAGTGTAAATCAAAAAATACAACGACCCACAAGATGAATTTTGTACCACCGATACTTGGATATGTTTCCTCAATGGAATAGAAATTTCATAGTCTGAATCATTCTAGAAAAAAATTTATTGTGAAAATGGTGACATGACCTGAAAAAAACATACATTAGAAAGCATCATCAAAAGAATTTATCCTTCCTTGAATTCCAGCCTTATTTTCTTCACTTTCCTCAGAAATTTGTCTTAGATATCCTTTGGTTACCTCTTACATCTATAGGTATTCAATATTCTCAAGTTTGATTTAAATGAGAGAGCCTTTCCTCTTATTTATACTCTCCAAGTAGCTTCCTTAAAAACATCTTCTAGGTCACTTTACCCACTTTCCTTATTTTAGGGTTAACCCACTTCTAAATTCTCCATTAAATTTATTATTTAAATAATTAATTTTGTATTTACTTTGAATTGTAGTGCACTCATCACTTCACTTTATTATTTACCTTTAAAAACTCTTAAACCACTTTGACTACTTTGACCTTTTGGGGCTTCTAGATGACATAGAGGGTCCTCCAACTTCGTAAGGCCATAACTCTCAAACCGTGAGGCGTTATGTGACGTTACACATACCACCAGAAATTTAATGACATGTACTATCCATATAGAATAGTATTACCTTCAAATATATAAAAAATCACACCATTATCCATCAAACAAACTTGGGTCCATAACCCAAACCTGGGTTCTCCAACTTCACATGGTCATCACTCTCTAACCGTGAGGAGTTATGTGGTGTTCCACATACCACCGGAAATGGCATGACAAGAACTATCCATATAGGATAGTTTCCCTGACAAATTCACTATCCTTCATCTCATTATTCCACAATTAAGCATAGGTTCTCTTACTCTGCAAAGCGTCTTCTCATGAGGGATTTCACCATAAGGGGACCACTTTGGAGTTCATCCATCTTTACTTCTTATTAACCATGAAAAGACAATAATGAGTCATATTTACATCAAACAATATTGGGGCCATTACCAAAACCTTTGTGTTGTGGGGCTTTCTTCAAGGGTTGACATCAATGACAACAAACCTTAATCAACATTTTGAGCTCAAGGAGTGAAGGATAGTTATTAGTAGTGTCAATGGTGAGATCACATAAAGAACATGGGGGTATGGCCCTAGGTGTAGTGTTATAGGTGGCCATATCTTGTCCAGGATTATTGGTGTCCCCTTTCTTCTTAGATTTTCCCCATTTATCAACTCCTTTCCCATATTTGTCCAAGGTGGGATGGAATTATGTGGGTTCTTTAGTAACTATAGGGGTAGCTCCTATTGACTGAATGTGTTTCAAAATCAAACCAAGTTGGTTGGAAGGGTGGAGGAGGGTTAGGAGGATCGAAGTACCATATAGGGATCCCCAAGGTAAGATTAGGTAAACTCGATGTAGCCATCACAGGTGTACTAACTATTTTTAAAGGGGGGAATAAGAAAGGAACCTAAGAGAAATGGGGCCTAAGAGGGTAAGGCCCTCCATATGATGGAGTTGAGGATACAAGAGATGTGGGTGTAGTAAAAGAATGAAAAGACAAGGCCACAAATGCAATACATGTGGATGAACTTGGTTTTTCATCTATAAATTGTTGTGGATATTCCACTAGAACAATTCATTACAACAGATCTAATAAAATACTGAAAAATATTTACTATTAAGGTTATTTTTCCTTTATATCTCCAAAATATTTGGTTACCGATTTTCTACTTATGTATGAAATAGATAAAATGTGTAAAATACAGAACAATAAAACACAATCACACCTTCCGAAAATAAACACAATATATGACTTGGGAAGCCCAATATGGGAGAAAACCAAACAAGAAGGTGAGGTTTCTCTAATCTCTTTTCTCTAGTATAGAAATGATGCAAGTACAAAGAAAGATGCATTCTTTATGGAGTTTACTTTGACCTATGGCATATATGGTTGCTAAAAAATATCTCCTCCTCTATGATAATCACAAAATACCACTCTAATATGTTTTTCTCAACTATGGAACAAGATAGAATGAAAAATAGTGGAATCCCTTCTCCTCCTAGTGGCCCAATATTTAACATAGCTTGATAGCCATCTAGGGGTAGGTTTTTTTACTTCCACAACCCTCAATTATGATAGGTTTTTGAAACTTATAGAATATTGTTGAAATTACATGTGTGTCTAGCTCCAGATGCATGAGTAATGGGGGCTGACGTGTCATCCTCTTGTACCATGGAGGTCAACAAGGTAGGTAAACTTGCAGGAGGCATAACTTTTACATGTGAGAACCAATTGACATGATGTTTTCACCATTGGAAAGGTATCGATAAGTAGAATAGCAGCATGGGGTCCAAGCTATGTTAGGAAATTTTTAACCCCAAAAAATGTCATTTGATTCCTCAAAATGGCCCAGTAGGGTCCTGGACCCCACTTTTTCAAAATAGGACCTATCACTAAAATGGCCCTGCAAGCTTATTCCTCTAATTTTTACAGTATGAAAGGATCAATATAAATGAAAAATAATATAATTATCCAATCCATATCAATTTTTGGGATTTTGACACCTTGCACATATTATATGAACCCGGTTGAGTAAACACGGGTGGAGGATCGTAATACACACCAAGTAATGCTTTGTAAACTCCCAAGATAATGTCAGAAAGAGAGGTAACTATTTGGTTCCCATCCAAGGAAGGAACAATGTTGTTAATATTTATTTGAGACTTAGGGTCATGATAGGTAAACTAATTTATGTTGGAAATCTTCCCATTATGGGGGAAACTCATTGAGCAAAAAACTAAAGAGAAAATTGGCTTCATTAATGTAGAGTAATGGATGTTATAGTACAAGGTTGGAGGTTATATGATTTTATATAGAATACATGAAAGTCCAACTTCAACATATAAAATCACTTTCTTTTCTACCAACTGGATGGGATATTTTTTATACAACCCTTCTGGCTAAGAGGGATGACCATTGTATGCATGGAGGGTGATCGTAGATGGAATGATTGCAGAAGAACCTAACTTATTTTATACTTGGGAAGACATCACACATGTATATGTTCCTTTATCAATGATATATTGTTGAATAACAACACTCTTAATGGAAACCAGAACTTAAAAGGTCACAAAAGGGGGTAAATGAGGGGGCTCAACTTTGTCGACATAAAAAAAATATAATGTATCATCCAAAGGATAAATATCACCCAGATACGATAGTAAATCCTTTTGTTGTGAAGGACACGTTTGGAGGACTTCTAAGGATGAAACCATTGTAGGGCACTGAGATAAGTCATATGCCATGTTGTAGTTATGGGTTACCAACACATGAGTATTACATGTATTTCATCGTAATGGAACCTTTGGCATATTGGGGGAAAGATTTGCATTCCATCAAGGAATATAAAAGGTCCATTAGTAAATGGAGAAATATTGTTAGAGTTAGTAGGTCGATCTTCAAGTGGCATACCATATTGATGGGACTGGGTAGTTAGGTTGATATCGGTAGAATCCAAGTAAAGTATTCGATAAGTCCTATTTCTAGGAGGTTTGTAAGTGGGAGGTTTCCTAGGAGAAGTTCTTTATGGGGTGGACACAATTCCTTGTGTCGAAAAAGGGTTTCTCAACACAAGCGGTTCCAATGAAGAAGGTTGCAACTATTAGATTTTATTATATTAATTGGTGTTTTAAAAAGTATAAGGCACCCAAGTACTATCAAAAAATATAATACAAACTTGTTCTTTGAAAGTATATAATATTTAGAGGATCCATATTGGATTTATTACATGATAACCACCTAGTGGGCCTTATTTAATAATAATTATCATCATGGACCCAATCCAAAATACATTAAATTCCCACCATACATATCCTATCATTAACTCTAATGGGCCCTTCGAACCCCATTAAAATACTAGTGAGGATCCCACCATATGTGAACTATGTTATTTTGAAACATATAGAATATATGAACGAAGTGGGGTGTCCATGCTATGTCTTCCCTAAATGAGAAATATCTATGACAGATGGTTCTAATAGATAATTAATTAAATACTTTTTTTAAATGCTTGTAAACATTTAGGGCTATAAATGTAGTGTAAGGGTGTTTTATTGTTTTTGTCCTCCCTACTATCCTTTCTTCCTGAAACATTAGTCCCTACATCATGCATTAGAAGTTTTCCTCTTAGCATTGATTTACTTCACATGCCACTCTAAACGAGAAGAATGAAAGTGAGTGCCACATGAATCTGTCAAATGATTAATGACTTGAGATACCTAACTTTTAACTAAAAAGTTTTTGGCTATAAAATTATTATTCCTTATAAGATAATTATCTTTCATTTCCTCCATACCACCCACCATCTACACTTGACAACCGTCTTTTGGGACACTAAACTCCTCTTCATCTGCTATAGATTTATCCCTTTGGTACCTTTCTTTCTTAGGAGGAAAAATATAATGTGAACATTAAGAACCAAAAATATGATGCATTCAAGTCATTCAGATATTGTACCCTTTGGAGCATCTTTCTCCATTAGCTTACCAACTTGACATGCTTATAAATTTATTTTTAAGAAAGATCAATTTTATTGCACACTCTAGGGTTTGTTTTAAAAGTGTTTGTCCTTTAATTCATTACTAACATCTTAACAAATTTGGAAGAAATATTATTTACAAACATCTTAGTAGTCATAGGAATGTTCATGAACACAATCCAAAGGTAATTTCTAGCTTTATTGACATCCTTTTCTTCAAAGTCATTAGTCTAATACTTAACTTAGGTTGGAGATCCTGAAATATTACAAGTTTCCTTGTGGATAAAACTCATAGCATATTGCATGGATTTTAAGATAACATCAACATAATAATATCCCAAACCCCTATAATTCTTCTTGGTGATATTCTTTTTTTCCTATGCAAGATACCCCAATTTAAATCTTTGACTTGATATTTTTCATAAAATATAAGGGTTACATAGATCTCTCTATTTGAGAATTTGAGCAGCATCAATAAGCATTGGATTTTTGTCAAGCACATGCTAAACCTATACTATATCCTCCTCCATGTTCATACAATACAATTCCTTTGTGTCTCCCCAATTAAGGTGCATGAAAATATCTTCTCCCCCATGGTTTATATCAACCTCATTTTGTGTATTTCCCCCAAGGTTTAATCATCATTACATATATTCAACACTTTGATATCTTATAGAAATATCCCTAGGACTTTTAGTTCTCATGTATGAATTTAGTCATTATTCCTATTGTAATGGGCATCATTCCCCTCGGTTTAACCATGCTATTATCCACACAAAATTTCCCTTTTTAGAATAGAACTTGTTTCCCTTAATAGACTTTTTTTCCCTAGAAATCATTATTCCTTTTCTTAAATACTAATGGAATTCCATCATTTGGAGGTAAGAATGTATTCTTATAACTAATGAAACCCAAACTATGATGAGCAAACCCAAGAAGCTCCTTGAACCACTCATGCCTACCTTCACTCTAAAAAAATTGATATAACAAGTTCAAATAGGTGTGATTAAACATAAGAAACCTTTTAACCACCCATGCTTACACTCATTTCCGACACATTGATATAACAAGATCATTTATGATTGAGAAAAGTAAGAATATTCTTGAGATGTAGACATTGTTGGCGTAATGTGTACAATTGGCCATGATCCATCTATATATATCATTTTGTATGTGTAATTATGGCTAAGGAAATATATTGTTTCATTTATTGAATACAAGATTTGTGTCTAAGGAAAATCTAGTCCAACATGACATGTAGGTTCAACGACCTTCTTGTGGTGTGTAGCCTCAACATTATGCGGACCCATATATCCTCCTAGGAGTATGCTTCACTCGAGCTGTGTATAAATACACAACTCAAGCTCTCATTTGTATCATCTCATCTTATGATCTTGTTGATATATTATAAAAAGTTTAATAAGCCTAAAAGAACTTGTATTTAGCATTATTCCCTATTGGAATTTTTTCTTTGACACAATTTTTCATTTCTATTTCCATTACACTTGTACTTGGCCTTTGCACTCTCTCTTTAGCACACTTGTGAAGAACCTATTCCAAAATTTAGATGAGATTTGGTTCCATCCATTCTCTTGTTGACCTTTGTAAATATCAAGATGAACCACTCATGCCTACCCTCATTTTAGCCACATTGATATAATAACCTAATGATTATATATAAGGCATCCATAGGGTGCATGGCCCACGTATAAATGATTCTTGATGTTGGTTATCATAATGAAAATTGTAATCTTCTTGTTTCCTTCGTATTTCAATGTTTTCTTCTCATACAATTTTCATATTCTTTTCTTCAATGTCACTCCCTTTAAAATTAGTTTGAGAACATTACCTCTAAAATTCTTTGAGTTTTCCCTACAAAAAACATTTTTCATTTTTCATTTCTATTTTGTTCTCACCCATTTTTATAACTTTGTATCCAACTTAAGGTCCATCATGAA